>JAAWXA010000111.1:0-52500 GCA_038090715.1 Florisuga fusca
TCTCTTATACACATGTTTTTCCTCTAGCACCTTATTATAATGCTTTTGGCAAAAGGTGCCTACTGGAGCCACAAGACGGATAAGTTTTTATTCTCAATCATTAAAGGATTCAGAAAAATTATATTCTGTCTGTGAAAAAGGCCTGTTCACAGTAACCACAGCACTTAAGGAATTTAGTAAGATAATTAAGAAACAAAGGGTAACTCTTGGAGGGCCTTTCAAAGTAATTAACCATGTACTGTCCAGAACAGCACCCCTTGAAGGAATATCTCAAAACGGGACACTTTGAAAATGGTACAGTCAAATTGAATATTTTTCTGAACTTTTCCAAATTGACGAAGCCTCAGATAAGCAATTAAAAATTCAGGAACCAATTGGATCCACAAATGAAAAAGATTTAGTAATGAAAATTCCTAGTCCTATTAAAGAGGTCCCAGAATACAAAAGTGAAATGATAAGAGCCTGGTTCACAGATGCTTCTTCCCGGAGGGAAGGAAAGGTGTGGTTTTTTAAATCTGCTGCAATAACACTTTCCACGTACGAACAAATCATTAATTTATGATAAAGGCAGTGCCCAGGTTGGAGAGTTGGATGCTGTTTTAAGTTTATTTATTAAAAAAAAACCCACAAAAACCCAACTCTAATGAAGCTGTATATATCTATACAGATTCCTTTGTAGTCTTTAAGGGCTGTGTGGAATGGATAACATTTCTGGGAAATAATAATTGGGAAATTAATACGGTGTCAGTATGGCCTAAAGAAAAGTGCAGCAGATACTACAAATTGCTAAACAAAACCCTAATGTTCATGTCGGAGGAGGCTAGGGAGTGGAACAACCATGTTTATGAATTGGCTAAGATTACCGTAATTGACAATATAGCAGCTCTCAATGAAGGTGAGGAACAAGAATGGGGAAAATTGCTAGAATGGCTTCATTGTAAAAGAGGTCATTCAGGTGTTTTTGATTTGTATAAGGAAGCAGTCCCACAGTTGGTCAGTATCACGTGAGGAATGTAAACCAATAATTTCCTCATGTGATTTGTATAAAATCTGACTGGGAGAACATCCTTTCACTGCTGACAATTTGCATCTCAGAAATGGGAAAACCTTATGGTCTACTTGGCAGATAGATTATATTGTACCTTTCCGAAGGTTGGGAGATAAGCAATATATTATTGTAATTGCAGAAATTATATCTGGCTTAACTTGTGCTGAAGCCTGTGCCAACGCAAACAGGAAAAACACAGTTTCTTTTCTGAAAAAAGTTCTTGGGGTTTTGCCTAAACCCACCAGTATTCACTTTGATAATGGGACCCACTTTACTTCCCACTTGGTGCAACAATGGGCTAAAAGAGAGGATATTAACTGGACATTTCATATTCCCTATCACCTGAAAGCAAATGGCATAGTGGAACAATGAGTTAACCAAAAGGCTTTATTATACTGCAAAAGTCTAGACGGTATAAAAGACTTCATTATGTAGTTTCTACTGTTAACAACCAGTGAACAGGTGGTGGGTGGTAAATGGCTGTCCCAGAATGAATGCTTTCTTTCCCTTAACGCCCATTCAAGATAATAGCACTGATAAGAAGCCTCCCAGGAACATCAAACAATCCCTGCAGCCAGGGCAGACTGTTTTAATAAATTTACCTAATGTTGGTAAAGCTGCATTGAATCCAAATACATGGGTGGCAACTGATATGAAAGATAAACAGCATAAAATTAGCATGGACTGGATAATCTGTGTGGAGTAAGAATGAGGTTGTCTTTTCCCTGTGTTTATTTGAACCAATGTTTTCTTTCTGTCATTTGTGTAATCAGGTTTTGTGTATTAGGATGGAATGATTTTGAATTAATGCGATTACAGGTTTCAGCAGTCTAAGAGATCAGAAATGCCCTCTTGTTCAGTCTCAGAATTGGCTACTCTGCTACCGGACGCAAAAGTAAGTTACTCAGTGACAGCCGATAGTCTAGCCACCTTTTGCTTTAAGTGGAGTGACTTGTAAAATCATGGTTTCTTTTATGATTGTTCCTGAATTGCTGTTGCTTGTAACATATTGTATTGATTGTGCACAATGTGATTTGGTTGGTATGCCAAGGGATACACTGCTTCAGGAACCATGGGACAAAATTTATTTTATTAAATTGGGGGAAAATATAAGTACTGTTTTAAATTTGCAGGATTTTCAGGTCTGTGGGTCACACCAGGGGTTCACATAGTGGCCATGGATGACACACCCTGTCCACCCTAAATGGATGCTGCACCCTGATTCTTAAGTCTTGTTGTATGGGAGACAGATGCGCCTATCTGGGATCTTCATCACGTCCCAGAGGGAGAATTTTGCCTCAAACAAAAATTAACTGATATACAAGTTCAAACAGGCACTGGAAAGGTTTTAGGTTTTTCAAAATGTAAATATACACTGTTTATGGGCTGGCACTGTGTCCATGAAAATTGCAGCACCATAGACTGCTCAAAACGTCCTTTGAATGACGATGCAAAACAGATTTGTGGAGCAAGTGACAATCCAAAACATAAATTAATGTATTAGATATTTCTTGGCAGGACCAATTAATATATCCAGTTACTTTTAACCAATATTGGTCCTCAATTGATGATTCTAAAATAGACCAACATGCTCAACTTAAATGAAATGCCACAGATGGGATATGGCTGTGATCGATCTCCCTTAGATTTGATCCACGGAGCAGCAACCCCCACGCGTAAGTGTAGAGGTAATCATGTAAAGACAATCAGGTGTTGCCAGTTACGAGGAGGAAGGCGTGAGCTCCTGTTAAGCCCACCTGTGCCCAATTAGGGCTTGCCCCAACTGCGCATGAGCAGAATTGGGGGACCAATAAAAGGTGAGCTCGGCTCACTCCTGAGCAGTCTCCCGTTTTTTCAGTGACCCTGACATGATTCGAACACGCAGCCTTCTGATCTGGAGTCAGACGCGCTACTGTTGCGCCACGAGCTCCCACCTTCTCCCTTTTTTTGGTGGTGTTCCAACGTGATTCGAACACGCAGCCTTCTGCTCTGGAGTCAGACGCACTACCGTTGCCTTAACAGGAGCTCACTCCTTCCTCCTCGTAACTGGCAACACCTGATTGTCTTTACATGATTACCTCTACACATAAGAGTGAAACATATTATTATGATGGTCATTCTTTTCATGGACATTTGTTTGCAATTAAAAGTCATGATGATGGTAAAATAGTAAAAAATATTGCTAAAGAATTAACCACAGTAGCAAAACTCCAGTCCCGGAGAGGCAGAGAGATTATGGCATGACTCCACCGAATGATCCTTTAGTTTTGTCTTTGGAAAGGGAAAATGGGAAAGGAAAGCAGGGATGGTTAAGGAGATGTATTTCTTCTTCTAGCATAGGGCAGAGGTGCATAAAAGGAGAGAAAGTGTGCAAACCCGAGAGGAAGTTAACAGATTTGTTCAAGCTCCCTCCCCGATTTTACGATGAGGATTCAGAAGGACCTAGCTCACCTCCTGATAGTCCGATGGCTCACCGCACTAGAAGGAAGGACCCCCCACCAACTCTGCAGGCTCCTCCACGCTAGGCAGTAGGACCCCAGGGGAAGGCCATGTTAATTAAAGTACCGTTCTCCACTTCAGACTTAGAAGCTTGGGGAAAGGTAGCTAAGGACTATCGGAGAGACCCTGTGAATGTGAGCAAATATTTTCAATTTATAGTCAAACAACAAAATCCAGATTGGAATGATATACAGTTGTTACTAGAACATTTAACAGAAACTGAGAAATAATTGTTGATAAAAACAGCAGGTGACTTGGCTGAAACCCATTATAAAACAGCTGGGGAAGATGTAAAAGAATACTTTCCCCTCCAAAACCCAGAGTGGGACCCGAATAGGTCTGCACAGATGTGGAGACTAAGGGCTTACCAAGATTGGATAACAAGGGGGATGGAAAGGCTGATTCCTAAAATCATTAATTGGTTGATGCTGTATGCGATAAAACAGGGTCCCTCTGAGTCACCATCTGAATTCCTGGACAGGCTACGGGATGCAATGTGTCATAATATGCGTTTGGATCCAGGATCGGAAACCAGTATCCAACAATTTGTCTCCCTGTTCTTGGGATAATCTACAGGAGACAAAAGGTGAAAATTGCAAAAACTATGAACAGCGGATAGTAAAAATATGGAAGTGTTACTGGATGAAGCCTGGTGAGTTTTTAGCAACAGAGAAAAAAGCTAAAAAAAAGGAACGCAACAAATAATGGTGGTTGAGAGAAGGGATCGGGCACCATCTAGAGGGCCCAGATGGAAACTAGGAAGGGATCAGTGTGCTATTTGTAAGAAAAGGGGACATGAGAAGCATTAGTGCCCGGAACGTAATAAGGAAAGGTGTAGGCAAAGAGGGAAGCCAGTGATTGACAGTATAGAGGACTGACAGTGACCTGGGGGATCAACCCTAGCGGATCTACTGTTTATAATGGAGCTAGTGGACAAGCAAAAGAAAGTAGAATTCTTAATTGATACTGCAGCAACATATTCAGTTTTAAAGCAGGAATTAATACCGTTGGAAAATTATTATATTGTGGTACAGGGAACCACCGGTCAAGCTGAAAAGGCATATTTCTGTAAACCCATAAAATTCAAATTGGACAAACAAATAGGGATACATATATTTTTATATATTCCCAACTCTCCAAAGCCCCTTTTGGGGAGGTAATTGCTGGAACAATTGGGAGCAATAATAAGATTTGACAAAGGAGAAATAACTCTTGAAGTAAAAGATCAGGATTATATTCAAATAATGAGCTTATTATTGGCCACCACTCCCATAGAAGGAAAAATTGACCAAAGGATAATAGATCAGGTTTACCCAGGAGTGTGGGCTTCTGAAATTCCTGGAAGAACAAAGAATGCCTAACCTATTATTATAAACTTGAAGGAAGGGCATCAACTAGTACAAGTAAAACAATATCCCCTACGAAAAGAAGATAGAGAGAGATAAGACCAATAATAGAAAAATTGCTGCAATTAGGATTACTTAGGGAGCATGAATCTAGTTATAATACTCCTATATACCTGTCCGTAAACCTGAAGGTACATACCAAGTAGTGCAGTACCTAGGAGCTATAAATAAAATCAGAGGATCTGTACCCAGAGGTAGTAAACCCATATACCTTGATTACAACTTTAACCCCAAATTTAACCTGGTTTACAGTTTTAGATTTGAAGGATACCTTCTTTTGCCTCCCTCTCCATAATGCCAGTCAAAATCTGTTTGCTTTCAAATGGGAAAACCCCAAAACTGGACGAAAAACACAACTTACATGGACTGTGCTGCCTCAAGGATTCAAGACTTTACCCACTATTTTTGGCAATCATTTGGCTAAGGATCTGGAGTCCTGGGAGCCACCACCTGGAACAGGCAACTTACTTCAGTAGCTCAATGATAGTCTGATAGCCACTGAAACTCAAGACACATACACAACATGGACTGTGAATATCTTGAACTTTCTGGGTTTACAGGGGTATCGTGTATCAAAAGGCTCAAAAGGTTAAACAACAAGTGACTTATCTGGGATATGAAATCAGTGTTGGCAAGAGCACATTAGGGCAGGCCCAGAAAGAGGCTATCTGCCAGATCCCAAGAACCCGAACCATCAAAGAACTACGCACCTTCCAGGGAATGACGGGGTGGTGTAGGCTTTGTACTATCTAATATCCAGGAGGCCTTAAAATTCACAATGGGCCAGAAGATTGCTCTGTTAGTTTCCCACACAGTCTTGGCAATCCTGGAAGCAAAAGGTGGCCACTGGTTATCTCCTCAAAGGTTTCTAAAATATCAAGCTATAATAGTTGAACAAGATGATGTAACAATAGTAGTAACTAATGTTGTCAACCCAGCTTCTTTCCTTAGTGGAAATACAGGAGAACCTGTTGAGCATGGTTGTCACCAGACAAAAGAGGCAACCTACTCAAGTCGACCAAACCTTAAAGAGAAGCGGAAAATTGGTTCAATAATGGAAGCAGCTTCATCCTGAACAGAAAAAGGCTTTCTGGATATGCAGTAACAACTGCCACTGAGGTAATAGAATCCATCCTGCTACCCCCAAATACCTCAGCACAAAAAACAGAAATAATTGCCCTTACTCGAGGGTTGGAGATGGCCCAAGGGAAAAATATTAACATATACACAGATTCTAAATATGCCTTTGGGTTTGTGCATGCGCATGGAGCAATTTGGAAAGAAAGAGGACTCTTGAGTACCTAAGGAAAACACACTAAACATGCTTAAGAAATTCTGAAGCTGCTAGAGGCTGTCCAGCTACCATGGAAGATAGCAAAAATTCATATTAAAGTGCACCTGAAGGTAACCTCAAAATAAGAAATGAGGAACCGACTGGTGGATAGAGAGGAAAAATGGGCAGCAAAGGTAGAAATAGGTACAGAGAATGCCCTTTTTCCAGGTAGACTAATTATACTCAAGGGAAAACCTATATACATAAAGGAGGATCAAAAACTCATAACTGACCCAGGGGGCAAACATAATGATGAGGGATGGGCTTATACCCCACAAAAGAAAATTATAGTCCCTTCCCCAATGTTGTAGGCCCTGGTAAGAGGAGAACACAAAAAGACTCATTGGGGAATGGAAACTTTGTATAAACATCATCTTAAGAGCATAATAGGAAGAAAACTGTATACAGCAGTCAGGCAGGTGGTACAACAATGTGATATCTGCCTTAGGACAAATCCTAAAGTCATCCCAAAACAAGAAGTAGGTCAAATTGGTAGGGAAAATGGACCTGGACAACAAGTGATATAATTGCAGTTCCAGACATCAAAAAATACAGCGATTATCTCATGTAGCTAGATTGTTATATTTTGGGTGTATGTGTAGAAATCTGACAACCACCTTTAATAATAGAATCATAGAATCATAGAATCGGCTGGGTTGGAAGGGACCTCAGAGATCATCAAGTCCAACACTTGATCCATTACCGCTGCAGTTACTAGATCATGGCACTGAGTGCCACAGCCAGTCTCTTTTTAAATATCTCCAGGGACGGAGAATCCACTACTTCCTGGGGCAGCCCATTCCAATGCCTGATCACCCTCTCTGTAAAGAATTTCTTTCTAATATCGAACCTAAACCTCCCATGGCAGAGCTTAAGACCATGCCCTCTTGTCTTACTGGTAGCTACTTGGGAGAAGAGACCAACCCCCACCTGGCTACAACCTCCTTTCAGATAGTTGTAGAGAGTGATGAGGCCTCCCCTGAGCCTCCTCTTCTCCAGGCTGAACAGCCCCAGCTCCCTCAGACTCTCCTCATAGGATCTGTGCTCGAGTCCCTTCACCATCCTGGTTGCCCTCCTTTGGTCCTACTCCAGGACCTCAATATCCTTCCTAAACTGAGGGGCCCAGAATTGGACACAGTACTCGAGGTGTGGCCTCACCAGCGCTGAGTACAGGGGAAGAATCACCTCCTTGGACCTGCTGGCCACGCTGTTCCTGATACAGGCCAGGAAGCCATTGGCCTTCTTGGCCACCTGGGCACACTGTTGGCTCATGTTCAGCTTCCTGTCAATCCAAACTCCCAGGTCCCTCTCCATCTGGCTGCTCTCCAACCACTCTGTGCCCAGCCTGTAGCGCTGCATGGGGTTATTGTGGCCAAAGTGCAGGACCCGGCACTTGGCCTTGTTTAACCTCATCCTGTTGGAATCAGACCGACTCTCCAGTCTGTCCAGGTCCCTCTGCAAAGCTCTCCTGCCTTCCAGCTGATTGACACTTCCTCCCAGCTTAGTGTCATCTGCAAATTTGCTGATGATGGACTCAATCCCCTAGTCTAAATCATCAGTGAAGATATTAAACAGAACTGGGCCCAATACTTGGATTACATCTGGCCCAAACTCACATGTGAAAAGGACTATGTGGAAAACTTGGGGCCAATGGTGTGGGTGGCCAGTGATGGCAAATGGACTACAGGAGCCCCAATTGGAGGAAATAAGCATGAGTGGACACTTGCTCTTTTAACCCTGTGTCCTATATGGAAGCAGAGTCCACTGCAACACAAATGTGTTAAAAACGACAGAGACTCAATATTCTGTTAATGGTTTAATTAATTAACAAGGCTGGAAGTGGTTAACAAAACTGAAATTGCAATGAGCAAAACAGCGCTGGGTGCATGGGGAGTTTTCGCTCCACTCACACCCACGCACCTAAAACTCTAGAATTCCTTTATATTGATTGCTATTCTATGAATATTCAAAAGGAGGTGGGTTTACATGCATACTCATAAGGATTACATCATGGTATTATAACATTCATAGCAGGTATAGTCTAGGCGGAGTTCAGGCAGTTCTTTGGATAAAGTAAAGTCTTTTTCAGGCTTGAACTTTTTTTTTTTTTCTCTTCTTGATTTCTCCGACTTCATTAGAGTGGTATCAGGTTCCAGCCATAACTTTTCCCTTATCTATTGGCGGTGACGTCTTTATGTTCACCTTCTGCAGATGCTCACATTCTCTTGGTGCCTAATTTTCCTTGGCAGTGCCTTNCTCAGTCTTGATGATCAGTCCTTGGCTCTCTAGTTGCCAGATCAGCTTGTGAATGGGGATCACAGCATCTCTGTTGATGTGATATTGTTTTCGATGCACTATAGAAGTAGCAATTGGCACCAGCTGTTTTAAAGTTTTTAGCAATCCCACTACAAAGGATTTATCTGAAAGGCCAACCAAAGCATGCAGCCATCCTTCATTCTCAGTCTTTATGGCTGCAATACCAAAGGACCACCGGTACCCTTTTGGGTCCTTGAAGTCACCTCCCTTGAGGTAGTCTATGCCAAGGATGCACGGAGCATCTGGACCAGTCACTATAGGGTGTTTATGCCACTTCATTCCAGTGAGGCTCACATCAGCCTTCACAATACTCAGTTCTTTAGATCCCCCCGTCACTCCAGAAGTAGTGACGGATTCTGTTCCTTTCTGATTTGATGGCATTAGGGTGCACTGTGCACCAGTGTCCACCAAGGGTTTATACTTTTGTGGCTCTAATGTGCCAGGCCATCGAATCCACACAATCCAATAAATTCAGTTGTCCCTCTCCTCCACCTGGCTGGAGGCAGGGCACCTCTAAGCTTGAGCACTTACAACATTGTCAGGTTGTGCATTACTGGGGTTTGCATCTCCAGTACTCACACCTGATGTACAGGGATCTTGAGTCACCAGCATATTTGGATCAGGTAACTGCACACTGGAGACTTGAGCAGACTTCTTTTTAGAAGGACCTCCTTTTGCATTCACCTTACTCAACAACTTAACTACTTGGTCCAGTAGGACAGCAGTAGATTTCTGATCCCACTTTTTCATGTCCTCTCCACACTCACTCAGGATTCCTCTTATTAAATTCTGTTTCTCTCAATTCTGTCTCATAGGAGGGCGACTCCTCTTAATGGCTGCAATGTGGTCTCCTCCTCCTATCTGAGGAAAAAAGGGTGAATGCAGTTTCTCTGCTGTTCCCTTTATAGATGAGACCCAGGTTTGACGAGGAGCCGTGACATCGTCTTCATATTCTCGTGCCATTTTAATCACATCACCCACAATTCCATCCCAATCTCCAGGAACCCATAGCATTACTAATCGTGTATGGTTAAAAGGTGGTGGTACAGCATGCACAAAACTTTGCAACATAGGTTTAGGGCATGGCATGTGATAAGGATCTTCAATGTTTTCATCAGTATAGATCACATCTCGTACAGCCAATTCTTCCAGATACCTGATAGCTTTTTCAAGTGCGGGTGCTTTGATCTGTGGGCAGTCCATTTCCTCTTTATAGGGATATCTCTCCCTTACAGCTGACAAGAGTCGTCTCCCATAGGCTGGTGTTTTTATCCTTTTCCCCAAATGCCCAATCAATACCTACATCTTTGGCCAGGGATCCTAACTACCTGGCTTCTCTCTGAGTTAATGTTATGGTAGCAGCCCCATCATTCCAGCATCGGAGTAACCAAGTGAGAAGTGGTTCACCTTCAAAACAGCTGAAGTCTTTTCTCAGAGTACGCAAGTCCTTCATGGAATAGGGCTGAGTAGATTCCGAGTCTAACTCCTCCTCACTTGACTCTGCTTTAAAGTCTGCTTTAGCTGCTCTATGAGGAGAGGCAGTATCCTCTATTTCCTCTATCACCTGGTCATCTCGTTCTGACTTGGAAGGGTTATGGCTAATTTCTGATTTCCATTGTTTTCCTTTTCTCCTAGTCACAGGGTCAACAAGTAACTGTGTGGGCTGAGGGGGAGAGGTTGTGGTGTCTGCAGCAGTACCAGCAGCAGGGCTCGCTTTCTGAGCACCAGCAGTGTCTCTGGGGGTGGAGGAAGCAGCTGCAGCTGTAGCAGATATAGTGGCAATGCTCACCGGCCGTATCTGAGTTGTGCCCTTGTGTGAGGGGGGGTGAGAAGTGGCTGCAGAGGCACAAGTGGGGGTGCTCTCTTTACTAGGTGTGCTCATTCCTCTAATTGTAGTTGTCTTACTGCTCACTAACATATGATAATATATGAGAATACTTACACACACCTGAGAAACATTGACTAGAACAATCAGGAGATTCAAAACTATAATAAGCATAAGCCTTTTTGTCTAGAAACCGGTGAACTCAGCCCAAGAGTGGTATATTTCCTCAAAATAAAGATGAAAATATATTTACCAACAAAGTTTTTAATCCTTGTACGAAACACCACTGCACTGTATACTGTACTGTATATTAGTATCGCAGACCATATCACAACTACTTTTCTCAAGCAGTGCTTACCCAACATAAGCCACATAGCAACACTCATTCCGGCTGCAAAAATACATATCATGTACCCTAAATACCAAAGGTATGGCACAACTGGTTTAATCTCCAACCCTGTGAAATTTCCAAAGAAAAAGGTCTGATTCCCACTCAGCAAAACCATATTGGTATCGTCACACTGGAGTTGGAATTCAAATGATTCAGGGAAATTAATCAAAATTTGAACTGGACTCGAGTTAATTAGCTCGACCCCCACGTTGGACACCAATAAATCTGTCAGGGTTTAACATTGGCCCGGCAATTAAACCGAATAACAGATGCTCTCTATTAATCCCCCTCTCCTCCCTGATAAAGAAAGGAGAGAGAATAAGGGAAAGAGACTTATGGGTTGGAAACTAAACTACACAACTTTAATGAAACACTAATGATAAATAAGGAAAAAAATTACTAAATATATACAAATATACAGGAAAATTGATACCANTTGCCTGACTTCTTTTTTATGACAAAAATTGGGGTATTCCAGGGGCTGGTTGACAACTGTATATGGCCTTGCTGTAGTTGTGCTTGCACTAATGCATGTGCTTGTATAAGGCTTTCTCGTTTTAGCGGCCACTGGTCAATCCACACTGGTTCTTGTGATAACCATGTTAGTAGGATCAGGAAAGCCCAAAAAGTGACCGCTAATAAAAACGGTTGTTTGTGCGGAAGAGCTTCGGTATCTGCATACAAACCATAATCTTTATTATGGTTAGCGTCCTTTTGAATTTGCGACCAATTAACCCTTGAGATCTATTCTGCAATTCGTGTTGTATTAGGAAGTTGCGGTGGGGTCGGAGCGGAGCAGCAGCCGCTTGCGCTGCCGCAGGGGGGGGAGGGGGGGGCGGCGCGCCCCGGCAAGATCGTTCGCACTGGGTGATGACGTACACCAGTCGGAACCGCCCATGCCGGAAGATGACTCTCGCGGAGCTTCCGGCTCCCAGCTCAGTATGTTTCCGGCGCTCGGAGAAGACACTTCCGGTGCCGCTCCAGACGCGAAGTTGGGTGCGTTACGGTCAGAGACGCGTGGGCGCGGGGGAAGCGAGGGCGTGAACGCGGTTTTATCCCCCGTAGGTGGGCTCGGATCACAAGCGAACCCTAGCTGGTGCACGCACGGTATTTTTCGCCCTTCTAAGTTTGCCGTGGCTACCGCGGCGATTTGCTTTTCAGCGCGATAACGTTGCAAGCAGTTTATGACTGAGCGACATGGTTTTAATAACTTCCGCGCTGTTTTTTCGTCATCTATCTGCTTATTCCACAAAATATGCCGCAGATCTTTCCATTCTTTTTCATCAAACAGTTTAGCTGGATCGGTAAACAGCTGATGCTCACGGCCATACGCTAAAAGCGCTGAAGGGTGCTTTTTTTTCTTAAGATCTATATCTTTTACTGAACGCTTCTGTAAGAAGCTTATGAATAAATCTAGGGCTACTTCGCTCTCCATGGCGTGGCCACGCTCTTCTTGGTACAACTTATAACCGTATTAGAGGAGCAATTTGTACCTGTACTGATAGCGATTTTTAGAGCCGGTAGCCCCATCCCGGTTCGCGAGTTTTACTCATACCCAGGCTCGAGCGAACACCCCTACGTGTGCGTCAGTGCCCCTATTGTTGCCCGCCAGACGCTATCTGCCAGCACGACCCGGGCCCGTCGCTTCAGTGCCGATTTTACGGTCTCTGTAGGCTGCTCCTTGCCCTGCCAAAATCGGTCTTTTTACCTTCACGATTGCAGGTTCCCTGAGTTCAAGTCCGTGTTCAGGGCGCCAGTTGTAGAGGCGGCACAGGGGAAAACTCGTACAAATCAATATGATTGATAAACAAGCTTCAAACTTTATTGCGCAGTTACAATGCTTATATAGTGGTCGCGTGAACACACCCCCCACAATTCCTCGCAACAACATAACTTATTACTGGACACCCGGTGTGGTTAAAAGGTGGTGGTACAGCATGCACAAAACTGTGCAACATAGCAGTAAGGGCCGATGTCATTGGCCTTAGATAAGGGATTCTATACACAGACATGGAATTGTGCACACCCCGATTCCAGGGCATTCTACGACATTCCACAACACCTGATAGCTTTTTCAAGTGTGGGTGCTTTGATCTGTGGGCAGTCTATTTCCTCTTTATAGGGATATCTCTCCCTTACAGCTGACAAGAGTCGTCTCCCATAGGCTGGTGTTTCTATCCTTTTCCCCAAATGCCCGATCAATACCTGCATCTTTGTCCAGGGATCCCAACTGCTTGGCTTCTCTCTGAGTTAATGTTATGGTAGCAGCCCCATCATTCCAGCATCGGAGTAACCAAGTGAGAAGTGGTTCACCTTCAAAACAGCTGAAGTCTTTTCTCAGAGTACGCAAGTCCTTCATGGAATAGGGCTGAGTAGATTCCGAGTCTGAGTCCTCCTCACCTGACTCTGCTTTAAAGTCTGCTTTAGCTGCTCTATGAGGAGAGGCAGTATCCTCTATTTCCTCTATCACCTGGTCATCTCGTTCTGACTTGGAAGGGTTATGGCTAATTTCTGATTTCCATTGCTTTGCTTTTCTCCTAGTCACAGGGTCAACAAGTAACTGTGTGGGCTGAGGGGGAGAGGTTGTGGTGTCTGCAGCAGTACCAGCAGCAGGGCTCGCTTTCTGAGCACCAGCAGTGTCTCTGGGGGTGGAGGAAGCAGCTGCAGCTGTAGCAGATATAGTGGCAACGCTCACCGGCCGTATCTGAGTTGTGCCCTTGTGTGAGGGGGGGCGAGAAGCAGCTGCAGAGGCACAAGTGGGGATGCTCTCTTTACTAGGTGTGCTCATTCCTCTAATTGTAGTTGTCTTACTGCTCACTAACATATGATAATATATGAAAATACTTACACACACCTGAGAAACATATTGACTAGAACAATCAGGAGATTCAAAACTATAATAAGCATAAGCCTTTTTGTCTAGAAACCGGTGAACTCAGCCCAAGAGTGGTATATTTCCTCAAAATAAAGATGAAAATGTATTTACCAACAAAGTTTTTAATCCTTGTATGAAACACCACTGCACCGTGTACTGTACTGTATATTAGTATTGCAGACCATATCACAACTACTTTTCTCAAGAAGTGCTTACCCAAAATAAGCCACATAGTAACACTCATTCCAGCTGCAAAAATACATATCATGTACCCTAAATACCAAAGGTATGGCACGACTGGTTTAATCTCCAACCCTGTGAAATTTCCAAAGAAAAAAGGTCTGATTCCCACTCAGCAAAACCATATTGGTATCGTCACACTGGAGTTGGAATTCAAATGATTCAGGGAAATTAATCAAAATTTGAACTGGACTCGAGTTAATTAGCTCGACCCCCACGTTGGACACCAATAAATCTGTCAGGGTTTAACATTGGCCCGGCAATTAAACCGAATAACAGATGCTCTCTATTAATCCCCCTCTCCTCCCTGATAAAGAAAGGAGAGAGAATAAGGGAGGGAGAGACTTATGGGTTGGAAACTAAACTACACAACTTTAATGAAACAATAATGATAAATAAGGAAAAAAATTACTAAATATATACAAATATACAGGAAAATTGATACCACGTTCCTCCCCCCTTTCCCCCAAAAACTCTCATGTCACCACGGAGGCTGCAGGGCAGCCTTGGGAAAGTCTAGGCTGGACTCCTGGAGTCAGCAGCAATCAGGAGCTGGAGGTAGGAACACATGGACTCTGGGCTGGCACGGATCAGGACCACAGGCAGATGAACAGACAGAATCCTCCCAGGATGCCAAAGTAAACAGGGACAGGCGAAGAAAGGGAAGCAGGAAGAGAAGGAAGGGGTTTGACCCTCGTGATCCCTCAGATTTATACTGAGTGTGACGTGTATGGGATGGAATACTCAATTTGGTCAGTTTTGGCCATCTATCTTGTCCGTTCCACTGCAAAGGAGGGCTTCAGGTGTGACCTCTTTCCTCCTTTTCTCCTTCCGGAGGGCAGAATGTTCCTCAGAACCGAGCAGTGTCCTTGGCTCTGCATACTAGTCTCTAGCATTTTCTGATACTAAAGGGTAAGACCAGAGAGGATGGATATTCTTATCCGAGGTCTGCCCAGAGAGCTTAAAAATCTAGCAATAGAAATTAAGGCTAGAATTCAAAAAATCGTTAACAAGCTGAGAATACACTTGGTCCTATTTGGTCATGGAATTAGCTGAATATGGCTGCAAATACAAGGTGCTGGAAGCCGATTATTTCAAGGAATCCTCTGTGAAAATCCTTCAGGCCCCAGCAAATGATTAAAAATCTTGTTATGTCACTGCCACTTCCATGCCTCCCTGGATCCCTCCTCAACAGCGTGGAGAACTGAAGGGTGAATGGACAGTTGTGAATACAGGGGGAAGGCAGAGAAATAACACTAGCTAAAATAAAAAACTCTGAGACAAATAAAATTTGTCACGGGGTGAACTGGGTTCTTTTGCAGTGTTTAAGGACAAAGCTAAGAGAAAAGGTATCCCACCCTCACTTTTGAGACACAGTTCTACATACGGTCATCTAAAAACTTTAGTAGAGGAATGGCCCACAAGGTTGAATTCAGGAGAGAGATCTAGCATTTCAAACAGTTCAGGAACTAAAAAGCCCTCTCTCTGCAAATAAAAAGAAAAAAAAAAGACAGCAGAGGGAGGAGAAAGGTATCGATCACAGATCAGTAAATTCAATTGACCCCTTGAATAAACCGTGGCAGACCATCCCTGCAAATTGAAAGGATTGGTTATAAAATAATAAAAAATCAAATTCTAAAATATCCAGTCTTCCAAAATATTGGCAAAATGTCCTGAGATTGGTTCTGAATAAAAACTGCGATTTGGAGCTTAGGTGCGCAGTCAGACAAAAGTGTTATCCGGTAAAAATTGTAGTGGATACAGGTGCACAGATCTCCACGCTAAAATCTCATGTGGTATTGATTCATCTCTAAAGCCTATATTCATGAGTGGTGCATTGGGCAAGCCTGTCTTACAAAAAAAATGAGTAAAGTTTCCCTAAAATTACTGGAAAGCAAAGAGTTAATTCAAACCAAAGTGATCACAGATAACATTCCTTACAATCTGCTAGGAATGGATGTTCTCATTGGTCTGGCGTGGACAGACAAAAATGGCTGTTTTGGAAATTTGGCACGCCCACACTAAAAGAGTGTTGCAAACCGCTCCATGCTTGCCACAGAGAAAAATTTACAGTGTAAACCAGTGTCCTATTCCTATTGCTGCTAATCAGGGAAACAAAGAGGGAATTTCTGATTTAAAACAAAGAGCCAATATTGTGCCTTGCCACTCTCCGTTTATCTCCCCAATTTGGCCCATAAGAAAACCGAATGGTAAATGGAGAATGATAGTAGATTATAGGAAAGTAAATGCTGCTACCGAACAATTGACCGCAGCTGTTCAAAACATTTCAGATTTGGTACTAGAAATACAGGAAGCAACACATTCAGTGTTTGCTTCCCTCCATTTGAAAGATATGCTCTTTCAGATTCCCATTGACTCAGAGGATCAAAAATATTTTGCCTTCATTAGGATGGAATACATTGTACCTTTAGAAGGCTGCTTCAGTGTTAAAAACATTCACCAACACTCTC
Organism: Florisuga fusca; assembly: GCA_038090715.1. Classification (NCBI taxonomy): domain Eukaryota; kingdom Metazoa; phylum Chordata; class Aves; order Apodiformes; family Trochilidae; genus Florisuga; species Florisuga fusca. Next base: position 16,405 of record JAAWXA010000111.1, read on the forward strand.
CCAGCATGCTATTGCCCATGAGCTAGAAAGAATTCCAGACATAAAAAATAATCTGACTGTAAAAATCTATCAATACATTGGTGATGTACTGATAGGAGGTCTAACTGAGGAGGTCCTGAGAACAGTTTACGATGCCATAATTGGGCACTTAATGAGCTTGCATATAGAAACTCCCAAGGAGAAAAGGCAACCTCCATCCCAAGAGGCAAAATTTCTAGGAATCAAATAGAAAAGAAGGACATGGAATATTCCCGCAGATACTTTGTCTCACCTAGGAGAAATAAAAACACACACAAATATAAAGGAGTTACAAGAAATAATGGGAACCTCACAACACTAGAGAAGGCACATTCCTGACCTTTCATTAATCCTATGCCCTTTATATGATCTGTCAAAAAAACACTGACACTGGCAATGGAACCATTCCCATGATGAGGCGCTAAAGCTCTTGCTTGTAGACCTTTCAGACACCGGGACCTCTTCACCCAGATGACCCAATAACAATAGAGTGGGGTTTTTCCTCTAGCACCTTATTATAATGCTTTTGGCAAAAGGTGCCTACTGGAGCCACAAGACGGATAAGTTTTTATTCTCAATCATTAAAGGATTCAGAAAAATTATATTCTGTCTGGGAAAAAGGCCTGTTCACAGTAACCACAGCACTTAAGGAATTTAGTAAGATAATTAAGAAACAAATGGTAACTCTTGGAGGGCCTTTCAAAGTAATTAACCATATACTGTCCAGAACAGCACCCCTTGAAGGAATATCTCAAAACGGGACACTTTGAAAATGGTACAGTCAAATTGAATATTTTTCTGAACTTTTCCAAATTGACGAAGCCTCAGATAAACAATTAAAAATTAAGGAACCAATTGGATCCACAAATGAAAAAGATTTAGTAATGAAAATTCCTAGTCCTATTAAAGAGGTCCCAGAATACAAAAGTGAAATGATAAGAGCCTGGTTCACAGATGCTTCTTCCCAGAGGGAAGGAAAGGTGTGGTTATTTAAATCTGCTGCAATAACACTTTCCACGTACAAACAAATCATTAATTTACGATAAAGGCAGTGCCCAGGTTGGAGAGTTGGATGCTGTTTTAAGTTTATTTATTTAAAAAAGAAACCACAAAAAACAACTCTAATGAAGCTGTATATATCTATACAGATTCCTTTGTAGTCTTTAAGGGCTGTGTGGAATGGATGACATTAATGGGAAATAATAATTGGGAAATTAATACGGTGTCAGTATGGCCTAAAGAAAAGTGCAGCAGATACTACAAATTGCTAAACAAAACCCTAATGTTCATGTCGGAGGAGGCTAGGGAGTGGAACAACCATGTTTATGAATTGGCTAAGATTACTGTAATTGACAATATAGAAGCTCTCAATGAAGGTGAGGTACAAGAATGGGGAAAATTGCTAGAATGGCTTCATTGTAAAAGAGGTAATTCAGGTGTTTTTGATTTGTATAAGGAAGCAGTCCCACGGTTGGTCAGTATCACGTGAGGAATGTAAACCAATAATTTCCTCATGTGATTTGTGTAAAATCTGATTGGGAGAACATCCTTTCACTGCTGACAATTTGCATCTCAGAAATGGGAAAACCTTATGGTCTACTTGGCAGATAGATTATATTGGACCTTTCTGAAGGTTGGGAGATAAGCAATATATTATTGTAATTGCAGAAATTATATCTGGCTTAACTTGTGCTGAAGCCTGCGCCAAAGCAAACAGGGAAAACACAGTTTCTTTTCTGAAAAAAGTTCTTGGGGTTTTGCCAGTATTCAGTTTGATAATGGGACCCACTTTACTTCCCACTTGGTGCAACAATGGGCTAAAAGAGAGGATATTAACTGGACATTTCATATTCCCTATCACCTGAAAGCAAATGGCATAGTGGAACAACGAGTTAACCAAAAGGCTTATTATACTGCAAAAGTCTAGATGGTATAAAAGACTTCATTATGTAGTTTCTACTGTTAACAACCGGTGAACAGGTGGGGGGGGTGTAAATGGCTGCCCCAGAATGAATGCTTTCTTTCCCTTAACGCCCATTCAAGATAATAGCACTGATAAGAAGCCTCCGAGGAACATCAAACAATCCCTGCAGCCAGGGCAGACTGTTTTAATAAATTTACCTAATGTTGGTAAAACTGCATTGAATCCAAATACATGGGTGGCAACTGATATGAAAGATAAACAGCATAAAATTAGCATGGACTGTATAATCTGCGTGGAGTAAGAATGAGGTTGTCTTTTCCCTGTGTTTATTTGAACCAATGTTTTCTTTCTGTCATTTGTGTAATCAGGTTTTGTGTATTAGGATGGAATGATATTGAATTAATGCGATTACAGGTCTCAGCAATCTAAGAGATCAGAAATGCCCTCTTGTTCAGTCTCAGAATTGGCTACTCTGCTACCGGATGCAAAAGTAAGTTACTCAGTGACAGCCAAGAGTCTAGCCACCTTTTGCCTTAAGTGGAGTGACTTGTAAAATCATGGTTTCTTTTACGATTGTTCCTGAATTGCTGTTGCTTGTAACATATTGTATTGATTGTGCACAATGTGATTTGGTTGGTATGCCAAGGGATACACTGCTTCAGGAACCATGGGAGAAAATTTATTTTATTAAATTGGGGGAAAATATAAGTACTGTTTTAAATTTGCAGGAATTTTGGGTCTGTGGGTCACACCAGGGGTTCACATAGTGGCCATGGATGACACACCCCGTCCACCCTAAATGGATGCTGCACCCTGATTCTTAAGTCCTGTTGTATGGGAGACAGATGCGCCTATCTGGAATCTTCATCACGTCCCAGAGGGAGAATTTTGCCTCAAACAAAAATTAACTGATAGACAAGTTCAAACAGGCACTGGAAAGGTTTTAGGTTTTTCAAAATGTAAATATACACTGTTTATGGGCTGGCACTGTGTCCATGAAAATTGCAGCACCATAGACTGCTCAAAACGTCCTTTGAATGATGATGCAAAACAGATTTGTGGAGCAAGTGACAATCCAAAACATAAATTAATGTATTAGATATTTCTTGGCAGGACCAATTAATATATCCAGTTACTTTTAACCAATATTGGTCCTCAATTGATGATTCTAAAATAGCCCAACATGCTCAACTTAAATGCAATGCCACAGATGGGATATGGCTGTGATCGATCTCGCTTAGATTTGATCCACGGAGCAGCAACCCCCACGCGTAAGTGTAGAGGTAATCACGTAAAGACAATCAGGTGTTGCCAGTTACAAGGAGGAAGGCGTGAGCTCCTGTTAAGCCCCCCTGTGCCCAATTAGGGCTGGCCCCAACTGCGCATGAGAAGAATTGGGGGACCAATAAAAGGTGAGCTTCCAGAGGCGAGCTCGGCTCACTCCTGAGCAGTCTCTCATTTTTTCAGTGATCCTGACGTGATTCAAACACGCAGTCTTCTGATCTGGAGTCAGATGCATTACTGTTGCGCCACGAGCTCCCACCTTCTCCCTTTTTTGGTGGTGCTCCAACGTGATTCGAACACGCAGCCTTCTGATCTGGAGTCAGACGCGCTACCATTGCCTTAACAGGAGCTCACTCCTTCCTCCTCATAACTGGCAATACCTGATTGTCTTTACATGATTACCTCTACACATAAGAGTGAAACATATTATTATGATGGTCATTCTTTTCATGGACATTTGTTTGCAATTAAAAGTCATGATGATGGTAAAATAGTCAAAAATATTGCTAAAGAATTAATCACAATAGCAAAACTCTAGTCCCGGAGAGGCAGAGAGATTATGGCATGACTCCACCAGATGATCCTTTAGTTTTGTCTTTGGAAAGGGAAAATGGGAAAGGAAAGCAGGGATGGTTAAGGAGATGTATTTCTTCTTCTAGCATAGGGCAGAGGTGCATAAAAGGAGAGAAAGTGTGCAAACCCGAGAGGGAGTTAACAGATTTGCTCAAGCCCCCTCCCCGATTTTAGGATGAGGATTCAGAAGGACCTAGCTCACCTCCTGATAGTCCGATGGCTCACCGCACTAGAAGGAAGGACCCCCCACCAACTCTGCAGGCTCCTCCACGCTAGGCAGTAGGACCCCAGGGGAAGGCCATGTTAATTAAAGTACCGTTCTCCACTTCAGACTTAGAAGCTTGGGGAAAGGTAGCTAAGGACTATCGGAGAGACCCTGTGAATGTGAGCAAATATTTTCAATTTATAGTCAAACAACAAAATCCAGATTGGAATGATATACAGTTGTTACTAGAACATTTAACAGAAACTGAGAAATAATTGTTGATAAAAACAGCAGGTGACTTGGCTAAAACCCATTATAAAACAGCTGGGGAAGATGTAAAAGAATACTTTCCCCTCCAGAACCCAGAGTGGGACCCGAATAGGTCTGCGCAGATGTGGAGACTAAGGGCTTACCAAGACTGGATAACAAGGGGGATGGAAAGGGTGATTCCTAAAATCATTAATTGGTTGATGCTGTATGCAGTAAAACAGGGTCCCTCTGAGTCACCATCTGAATTCCTGGACAGGCTACGGGATGCAATGTGTCATAATACGCGTTTGGATCCAGGATTGGAAACCAGTATCCAACAATTTGTCTCCCTATTCTTGGGATAATCTACAGGAGACATAAGGTGAAAATTGCAAAAACTATGAACAGCGGATAGTAAAAATCTGGAAGTGTTACTGGATGAAGCCTGGTGAGTTTTTAGCAACAGAGAATAAAGCTAAAAAAAAGGAACGCAACAAAAAATGGTGGTTGAGAGAAGGGATCGGGCACCATCTAGAGGGCCCAGATGGAAACTAGGAATGGATCAGTGTGCTATTTGTAAGAAAAGGGGACATTAGAAGCATGAGTGCCCAGAACGTAATAAGGAAAGGTGTAGGCAAAGAGGGAAGCCAGTGATTGACAGTATAGAGGACTGACAGTGACCTGGGGGATCAACCCTAGCGGATCTGCTGGTTATAATGGAGCTAGCAGACAAGCAAAAGAAAGTAGAATTCTTAATTGATACTGCAGCAACATATTCAGTTTTAAAGCAGGAATTAATACCGTTGGAAAATTATTATATTGTGGTACAGGGAACCACTGGTCAAGCTGAAAAGGCATATTTCTGTAAACCCATAAAATTAAAATTGGACAAACAAATAGGGATACATATATTTTTATATATTCCCAACTCTCCAAAGCCCCTTTTGGGGAGGTAATTGCTGGAACAATTGGGAGCAATAATAAGATTTGACAAAGGAGAAATAACTCTTGAAGTAAAAGATCAGGATTATATTCAAATAATGAGCTTATTATTGGCCACCACTCCCATAGAAGGAAAAATTGACCAAAGGATAATAGATCAGGTTTACCCAGGAATGTGGGCTTCTGAAATTCCTGGAAGAGCAAAGAATGCCTAACCTATTATTATAAACTTGAAGGAAGGGCATCAACTAGTACAAGTAAAACAATATCCCCTACGAAAAGAAGATAGAGAAGGGATAAGACCAATAATAGAAAAATTGCTGCAATTAGGATTACTTAGGGAACATGAATCTAGTTATAATACTCCTATACTACCTGTCCGTAAACCTGAAGGTACATACCAAGTAGTGCAGTACCTAGGAGCTGTAAATAAAATCAGAGGATCTGTACCCAGTGGTAGTAAACCCATATACCTTGATTACAACTTTAACCCCAAATTTAACCTGGTTTACAGTTTTAGATTTGAAGGATACCTTCTTTTGCCTCCCTCTCCATAATGCCAGTCAAAATCTGTTTGCTTTCGAATGGGAAAACCCCAAAACTGGACGAAAAACACAACTTACATTGACTGTGCTGCCTCAAGGATTCAAGACCTTACCCACTATTTTTGGCAATCATTTGGCTAAGGATCTGGAGTCCTGGGAGCCACCACCTGGAACAGGCAACTTACTTCAGTACCTCGATGATAGTCTGATAGCCACTGAAACTCAAGACACATGCACAACATGGACTGTGAATATCTTGAACTTTCTGGGTTTACGGGGGTATCGTGTATCAAAGAAAAAGGCTGAAAAGGTTAAACAACAAGTGACTTATCTGGGATATGAAATCAGTGTTGGCAAGAGCACATTAGGGCAGGCCCAGAAAGAGGCTATCTGCCAGATCCCAAGAACCCGAACCATCAAAGAACTACGCACCTTCCAGGGAATGATGGGGTGGTGTAGGCTTTGGATTTATAACTATGGGATACTGATTAAACCATTGTATGCACTAACCAACACTGACTAGAAACAGCTTCAATGGAATAAAGAGGCAATACAGGCCTTTGAGAATCTGAAAAAAGCTCTAATCGAGGCCCGACTACCAGATGTGAGTACACCATTTCTCTTAATCTCACATGAACAACAAGGTATAGCCCTAGGGATACTGGCCCAGGACCTGTATGGCCCACCATACAGACGGGCAGTGGCATACTTCTCTAAACAACTGGATACCACGGCTAAAGGTTGGCACGGATGCTTGAGAGCTGTGGCTGCTGTACTATCTAATATCCAGGAGGCCTTAAAATTCACAATGGGCCAGAAGATTGCTCTGTTAGTTTCCCACACAGTCTTGGCAATCCTGGAAGCAAAAGGTGGCCACTGGTTATCTCCTCAAAGGTTTCTTAAATATCAAGCTATAATAGTTGAACAAGATGATGTAACAATAGTAGTAACTAATGTTGTCAACCCAGCTTCTTTCCTTAGTGGAAATACAGGAGAACCTGTTGAGCATGGTTGTCACCAGACAAAAAGAGGCAACCTACTCAAGTCAACCAAACCTTAAAGAGAAGTGGAAAATTGGTTCACTAATGAAAGCAGCTTCATCCTGAAAAGAAAAAGGCTTTCTGGATATGCAGTAACAAGTGCCACTGAGGTAATAGAATCCATCCTGCTACCCCCAAATACCTCAGCACAAAAAGCAGAAATAATTGCCCTTACTCGAGGGTTGGAGTTGGCCCAAGGGAAAAATATTAACATATACACAGATTCTAAATATGCCTTTGGGTTTGTGCATGCGCATGGAGCAATTTGGAAAGAAAGAGGACTCTTGAGTACCTAAGGAAAACACACTAAACATGCTTAAGAAATTCTGAAGCTGCTAGAGGATGTCCAGCTACCATGGAAGATAGCAAAAATTCATATTAAAGTGCACCAGAAGGTAACCTCAAAATAAGAAATGGGGAACCAACTGGTCGATAGAGAGGAAAAATGGTCAGCAAAGGTAGAAATAGGTACAGAGAATGCCATTTTTCCAGGTAGACTAATTATACTCAAGGGAAAACCTATATATATAAAGGAGGATCGAAAACTCATAACTGACCCAGGGGGCAAACATAATGATGAGGGATGGGCTTATACCCCACAAAAGAAAATTATAGTCCCTTCCCCAATGTTGTGGGCCCTGGTAAGAGGAGAACACAAAAAGACTCATTGGGGAATGGAAACTTGGTATAAACATCATCTTCAGAGCATAATAGGAAGAAAACTGTATACAGCAGTCAGGCAGGTGGTATAACAATGTGATATCTGCCTTAGGACAAATCCTAAAGTCATCCCAAAACAAGAAGTAGGTCAAATTGGTAGGGAAAATGGACCTGGACAACAAGTGATATAATTGCAGTTCCAGAGATCAGAAAATACAGCGATTATCTCATGTAGCTAGATTGTTATATTTTGGGTGTATGTGTAGAAATCTGACAACCACCTTTAATAATAGAATCATAGAATCATAGAATCGGCTGGGTTGGAAGGGACCTCAGAGATCATCAAGTCCAACCCTTGATCCATTACCGCTGCAGTTACTAGACCATGGCACTGAGTGCCACATCCAGTCTCTTTTAAATATCTCCAGGGACAGAGAATCCACTACTTCCTGGGGCAGCCCATTCCAATGCCTGATCACCCTCTTCATAAAGAAATTCTTTCTAATATCCAACCTAAACCTNTTTTTTTTTCTCTTCTTGATTTCTCCGACTTCATTAGAGTGGTATCAGGTTCCAGCCATAACTTTTCCCTTATCTATTGGCGGTGACGTCTTTATGTTCACCTTCTGCAGATGCTCACATTCTCTTGGTGCCTAATTTTCCTTGGCAGTGCCTTGTTTTGAGAACAAGGCTTATACTCCCAATTATCTCAGAGGCTGAAGCTGGTCTCGTTAGGGCCTTGTTTTGCTTATACTGAAATAGTGGAAAATTACATGCCCCAATGCTTTGTTCAGCCCCATATTCACTTCTTTTTCAGTTTCATTCTGAATTTTGTCAGTTAGGAATACAAATTCATCACATATATGACAATCACATATTACAAATGTTTTATGAGGAATAAAAGAGAGATCTCAATCAATGGCAGCCCCCTTCCAAGGCAACAGCTGTAGTATGGGGCTTGGAGGCACTATTTGCTCCTCGAATAACTTCATTTAGAAACAGGGCTGCAATATGGAACCTTACTTATCAAATAGAGGGTCTCAAATTCTACAAACCAAGCCTTTCAAGATGTAAATCTCCAGGTACAACTAGAATGATCCTGCAAAACCCCTTGGCCCTTGATATGATACTGTTGGAAAAACATGGGGTATGTGGATACCTAAACCTTCATAATGACTCTTGTTGTGTGCATATCCCTAATGTCACTGAAAATTTACAAAAACAAATTAAGGTCATGCAAGCAGTGTCAAAAACAAGTAGAGACATACGGGCCTCAGTAGTAATTGGCTCTCAGCCTGTCGTGATCCGTGTTATTATTTTAATAATTTGTTTATGAGGAAATCTCAGCCTCTGCTTCAGAGACAACGCATAGAATTGCAGGCTAACACGTTTTAAAACTTAAACAAGTTAGAAGGATTTATTTTTAGGGAAGGCACAGAAAATTAAAGGTTAAGGGGAACCGGGGAGGAGAGTCAAGTTCGGTTACCGCGTTGCTGTAGCAGTGTGAAGGAAAAAAAACCGCTCCGCCGCTTTTTTTGCCTCAGGGTTCTGTGTCGGGTCCCTCCGTGCTGCTGACCGCTGATGCAAGGCCGGTTCCAGGCAGGCTTCTGGCAGGCTACTGGCAGTCTTCAAGCAGGCTCCAACTTCGGTTCTTTTCAGGGGTATTTTTATAATGAAAAAGGGGAGCGAGCCCCCCCTTATTTCTCCCTCGTGTGTTACTGGTAAACCAGTTTTTTCGGAGAGGAGCATTCTTCCGGAGACAACTTATCAGTCGATTTAGATATGTTAATTTTCTGTTGTCTAGCCCAAAATGCCAGGCGCCAGGAGACTTGTTTTCCTGTTTACCGTCTTTAGATATGCAAATGTGTTTGATATGTAAGCTTAAGGAAGAAACTTACTCAAGAATCAATTATTTTTTAAAGGGTTTACATCACAGCCTTTTTAGAAAAACTAGGATTTAGACACACAGGATGGTTAAGCTCTTTATTACAGACTATTATAATAGTTATCATTATGCTAATCATAGTTGTAATAGGATGCAATTGTATTAGAAACTCATTTGAGAGACTCCTTAGAAGGGTAAAAGGCTAGAACATACTCATGCTTAGGCAACAATAGAAAACATAGTAAAAGTATTTACCAACTGAATAGAGAGAGGGGGGAATTGATATAAGGGTTAATATAAAATGCCTTGGTCGCTCCCTGAATGGGAGACCTCAGAGCTGGGTTGTCCTGCTAAAGAGCACAGAGCCCAAGAAGAGCCATGTGGCACAATGTACAAAATAACCACAAAAATGGGATATGTATGCTAACTCAAGAGGCACAAGGTAAAATGTCGTGGAGACAGTAAATTAAAAAAATGTTGGTGTCTGCTCTGTCTAAAAAGAGATTCCTCTGTTTTCATATGGTAACAGCTACCTGGAAGTAACAGAACTGATAAGACAAAATGATAACCAAGGAAGGGGAAGGGGAAGGGGAAGGGCCCAGTGTCTCATCACCCAGNTCTGCAGAGCCCTCCTGCCTTCCAGCTGATTGACACTCCCCCCCAGTTTAGTGTCATCTGCAAATTTGCTGATGATGGACTCAATCCCCTCGTCTAAATCATCAATAAAGATATTAAACAGAACTGGGCCCAATACTTGGATTATATCTGGCCCAAACTCACATGTGAAAAGGACTATGTGGAAAACTTGGGGCCAATGGTGTGGGTGGCCAGTGATGGCAAATGGACTACAGGAGCCCCAATTGGAGAAAATAAACATGAGTGGACACTTGCTCTTTTAACCCTGTGTCCTATATGGAAGCAGAGTCCACTGCAGCACAAATGTTTTATGAGGAATAAAAGACAGATCTCAATCAATGGCAGCCCCCTTCCAAGGCAACAGCTGTAGTATGGGGCTTGGAGGCACTATTTGCTCCTGGAGTAACTGCATTTAGAAACAGGGCTGCAATATGGAACAATACTTATCAAATAGAGGCTCTCAAATTCTACAAACCAAGCCTTTCAAGATGTAAATCTCCAGTTACAACTAGAATGATTCTGCAAAACCCCTTGGCCCTTGATATGATACTGTTGGAAAAACATGGGGTATGTGGATACCTTCATAATGACTCTTGTTGTGTGCATATCCCTAATGTCACTGAAAATTTACAAAAACAAATTAAGGTCATGCAAGCAGTGTCAAAAACAAGTAGAGACATATGGACCTCAGTAGTAATTGGCTCTCAGCCTTATTAGAAAAACTAGGATTTAGACACACAGGATGGTTAAGCTCTTTATTACAGACTATTATAATAGTTATCATTATGCTAATCATAGTTGTAATAGGATGCAATTGTATTAGAAACTCATTTGAGAGACTCCTTAGAAGGGTAAAAGGCTAGAACATACTCATGCTTAGGCAACAATAGAAAACATAGTAAAAGTATTTACTAACTGAATAGAGAGAGGGGGGAATTGATATAAGGGTTAATATAAAATGCCTTGGTCGCTCCCTGAATGGGAGACCTTGGAGCTGGGTTGTCTTGCTAAAGAGCACAGAGCCCAAGAAGAGCCACGTGGCGCAATGTACAAAATAACCACAAAAATGGGATATGTATGCTAACTCAAGAGGCACAAGGTAAAATGTCGTGGAGACAGTAAATTAAAAAAATGTTGGTGTCTGCTCTGTCTAAAAAGAGATTCCTCTGTTTTCATATGGTAACAGCTACCTGGAAGTAACAGAACTGATAAGNCTAGGGAAGGGAAGGGAAGGGAAGGGAAAGCAGCAGAAGTGGTGGTAGAGTTGTGCTTCCACTTTTCTCAACACCATTGGCTTCAAAGAGAAAGTGATCAAGGCAGCAACAGGGCAATTCTCTAGAGGGTGATAAAGTGATAATCTGATCCCTTTCTTATCTTATTTGAAAAGCTTTCTCACAGAGGTGATTCATTTGTTTATGTAATGTTGGATACATTGAAAATAGAAAAATTGCCTCTTGAATCAGAAAAACCCTGGCTGTGCCGGTATAGTTCACTGTGTTTAAAATGTATCGCATTTATTTCCATCAGCAAAACCCCCTCCACACCAACACCGCCTTTTCCCTGTTTACAAACTTTATAAGTATCAAGGCAAAATCTCATCAATAGACCCCCCTTCTTTTTCAGGAGTAAGAAGATAAAATGGTAATCAGAATGATTCCTGATAAGGTGCCAGAGAGCTAATGCAAATTCCTAGCAAATACAAGAATTCCAGAAAACCTGCATACAAAGGGAAGACCTGCCCTTACCAATTTGTAACCTCTGGCAATAACAGATGAGAAAAACGAACTTTTTACTATAAAAATTCATAGGAAAAAGGGGAAAATCAGAAGTGAATCAGCAACACGCCAGAAGCCTAAAGAGTGGCAAGCACCACCACCAGTGGGAACAGTGACACTGGTGGCCAGGTGTCATCAATTTCCTCGGGAACACTGCTGAAAGATTGAAAAACTGAGGATGTTGTCTTTCCTTGTAACCTGAAACTGCCACTCGTAGTAGTGCCCTGATTGTTTAAGCCACAGTTCCAAAAGAAAGAAAAACAAGCAGGCACAGCTCTGAAAAACAAGGGGCTTGATGTCAGTTTGCTTCTGGGAATCTCTTTCCCTGGAAACAATATTCAAAGCACTGAGCATTTTTTGGCTGTTGGCTTTCTATGTAAATTGTAACTGCAACCCATCGTAGTGCCTTTTTCCTTAAGTCACTGTTCCAAAAGGGAAACCAAGCAGGCAGGGCTCCCAAAAAGAAAGGTGTGAATGGTCTTTTGGGTATGACATTCCCTTAGAGCAGTGTACAAAGCCCACAGCACTTTGATGCTGCACATTCCACTTTTAACATGACACTGTCACCCTTTTGGTGTCTTGTCTCATTAAGCAACATTTAAAAAAAGGGAAAACAAGCAGGCACAGATGCCAAGCAGAAAATGATTGACATAAATTCTCTTGTGGCCATCACAACTGCAGCCTGCCCTTGTAACCGGAAACGTGCAACCCTCTTAGTGCTTTATATTGTTAATTTTTTGTTCCCAAAAGGGAAAACAAGAAGGTAAAGCTGCCAAAGCGAAGGTGCTTGACTTGAATGCTCTTCTGGCCATCAATTTCCCCTGAACACTGTTCAAAGCTCAAAGAACTTTGGGGTGGGATTTCCCTTTTGTCACAGTTTGGACAGTGGCTGGGCAGTGACAGATGCTCTCCGTTATTCCCACTTCCTTCCAGAGGGAAGAAGGGAATGAGGGAGAGAAACTTTAAAGCTGAAAAACCCTGAAAATGTAGAATGTGACCTGTCTTGGTAAATGCTGTCCTCCATTGAGGAAAGGGGGAAGAGCATCAGCAGCAAAAGCAAGATAGTGGCAGGAAGACCTTAACCCATCTAGCACACCAACTAGAGAATAGAAGTCCTCCACTGCAGTGAGAAACACACTTTTCGTACTGTATAGTATATTTCTTTTAATGCTGTGATTCATGTGATTATTTATGTATTACCCTTTTACGCACTGCTATATCTTATGTTCATTTTTATATGTTTAGTGTATAGTCTTGATTTTGGGATCCCTTGTGTTTGTGTGTTGATTACTGATTGTGCTATTCTGTTTCACTGTTTCTAAGAGATTTGTTTTGAGTGGCTGTATACACGTCTCTGCCGAATAAAAGTTTCACAATTCATGGGCTTTGTCGAAACATAGACTTTCTGACTTGCAGAATTGCTCGTATCCGTGGTCTGTAGCGACATCTTGTGACTTTAGGTGGTAAAGCAACGTAGCTTTAAAAAAAAAAAATGTAAAATTCTGATTGAAAGTGTGTGTGTGTCAGAGGGTGACTGAGATGCAATCCAATTGCGAAGCGAGTGTGGAGTCCTGATCTGTGTTTCCTTTTCACCCGCGAGGGGGCTGGCCAGAGACGGACAAAGCGATTGGTATGAATTGTAACAAAATAGAAATACACTAGGACAGTGGAATAGGCTATGAAAGGTGTTGAAATTTAAAATAGAGTTTGATAACCTTGAAAGAGCCCCTCAGCTTGACAATACTAGTAAAAGCTTAGCTCAGCAGGACTTCGAGCAAAGGGCCCAGAGACAAGAATCACTGGATGTAATAGTATTTCATTTATGAGAGTCTGTGAGATAACTAGTACAACACAAGGCGAATTAGGGTACAACCCCCTTGTAAAAAATACCTCGAGTAATCATAATGGGGGTTGAACAAAGTAAGGTAAAAAGGAATTGGACTTTTTGATTGACACTGGAGCTGCATATTCAGTTTTAAATCAAGAATTAATACCAAAAACAGATGAATTTATAAAAGTTGTGGGGGCAACAGGCCAATCAGAAAAAGCTTTCTTTCTGAAACCTCTCAAATACAAAATCGGGAAACAGATGGGGATTCATCAGTTTCTATATTTACCTAATTCTCCAAAACCTCTGCTAGGAAGAGACTTGTTGGAGAATTTAGGAGCCATCATAAAATTTGATAAAGATAAATTTGAACTATAGGTAAACGAAGTGCAATTGATAGCTGCTCTAAGTTTAACTATCATTTGTGTTAAAACAGCACCTAGCAATCATAACGCTGAGCAAATCACAAGTGAAGCATATCCATTGGCATGGGCAACTGACGTACCTGGAAAATCAAAACAAGCTGCCCCCATCGTTACTGATTCAACACCAAGGGCAAAACCAGTAAACAGAAAGCAATATCCCCTGAGACTAGAAGATAGAAAAGGAATTGAGCCAATAATAGAAAAGTTTTTAGAATTAGGACTATTAATAGAATGTGAATCAGATTTTAACACACCAATCTTACCAGTTAGGAAGCCAAATGGAACTTATAGACTGGCACAGGATTTAAGAGCTGTAAATGATTTTACTAAGCCTCTACATCCAGTGGTAGCTAACCCTTACACACTCTTGACCAAACTAAAAGACAGTCTGATCTGGTTTACAGTGTTAGATTTGAAAGATGCATTTTTTCTGCCTTACCCTAGACCCAGAAAGCCAGAGAATTTTTGCCTTCGAATGGGAGTCTGTTAGCAAAAGGAGAAAGAAACAACCTACCTGGAAGGTTTTACCTCAGAGTTACAAAAACAGCCCCACAATATTTGGAAATCAATTGGCTAAAGAATTGGAACAATGGGAACCGACTACAGGGAGAGGGTGCTCTTCTGCAATATGTACCTGAATTGTTAATAGCAACTGAAACGGAAGAAAAATGTGCTGAATGGATAATCTTGTTGTTAAATTTCTTGGGTTTAAATGGGTATCGAGTCTCCCAACAGAAAGCACAGCTGGTGCAAGAAAAGGTGGTGTACCTAGGATACAAGATCTCCGGAGGACAGCGATCCCTAGGGACAGCAAGGAAAGAGACTTAGCTGAAAGCAAAATTGCAAGACAGAAAATTACCTTTATCCTGGCCCAAACCAGGACATCAGTAGAGGACCAATATTGCTTAAAAGCAACTGGATATCACAGAATCACAGAATGTATAGGTTGGAAGAGACCTCCAAGATCATCCAGTCCAAACTCTGACCAGCACCATAGTCAACTACTAAGCCATGTCCTTAAGGACCAGGTACAAATGCCTTTTAAATGCCTCCAAGGATGGTGACTCCACCACTGTCTTGGAAAATATCCTAATTTGTCCTGCCAAGCAATACCATAATACATTCATTTATGTTTTGGATTGTCGCTTGCTCCACAAATCTGTTTTGCATCATCAATTAAAGGACATTTTGAGATGTCCATGGCTCTGCATTTTTCATGGACACAGTGCCAGCCCATAAACTATGTATATTTACGTTTTGAAAAACCTAAAACCTTTCCAGTGCCTGTTTTAACTTCTGTATTGGTTAATTTTCTTTTGAGACAAAATTCTTCCTCTGGGCTGATATGAAGGTCCCAGGTAGGTGCATCCATCTCCCATACAACAGGACTTTTCTCATGTGAGCTTTAGAATTGGGGTGCAGCATCCATTTAGGGTGGATGGGGTGTGCCATCCGTGGCCACTGTGTGAACCTCTGTGTGACCCACAGACCCAACAATCCCACAAATTTAAAACAGTACTTATATTTTGCCCCCATTTAATAAAAGAATTTTTGTCCCGTGATTCCTGAACCAGTGTATCCCTCTACATAACAACCAAATCAGATTTGCACAATCAATGCAATATGTTACAAGCAACAGCAATTGAGGAATAATCATAAAAGAAACCATGATTTTACAAGTCACTCCGCCTAAGCCAAAAGGTGGCTAGACTCTCGGCTGTCACTGAGAAACTTCCTTCAGTGTCCAGTAGCAGATTAGCCAATTCTGAGACTAAACACAAGGGCGTTTCTAATCTAGATTGCCAAAACCTGCAAGCACACTAATTCAATATCATTCCATCTGATGTAAACCCTTTAAAAAATAATTGATTCTTGAGTAAGTTTCTTCCTTAAGCTTACATATCAAACACATTTACATATCTAAAGACGGTAAACAGGAAAACAAGTCTCCTAATGCCTGGCATTTTGGGCTAGACATCAGGGAATTAACATATCTAAACCCACCCGATAGCTTGTCTCCGGAAGAATGCTCCGCTCTGAAAAAATCGGTTTACCAATAACTCGCACAAGGGAGAAAAAAAGGGGGGCTCGCTCCCCTTTTTCATTATAAAAATGCCCCCGAAAGAACCGAAAAGCAGCTTGCCAGCCCGCAGCACGGAGAACCCACGCGTGAACCAGCGAGCTCCGAAGAACCACGTGGAAGCCGGTTCCAGTGACTCAACCAGCCTCAGCGCAGAGCGACAAAAAGCCCCGAGGGAAAAGCGGCGGAGCGGTTTTTTTTTCTTCCTACTGCTACAGCAACGCAGTAACCGAATCTGACTCCCTTCCCCTTTTCCTTTACCCTTTTTTTTTCTGTGCCTTCCCTAAAAATAAATCCTTGTAACTTGTTTAAGTTTCAAAACATGTTAGCTTGCAATTCTATGCATCGTCTCTGAAGCAGAGGCTGAGATTTCCTCATAAACAAAATATTAAAATAATAACACGGATCATGACACCATCCAAACACACAAAACCTGATTACACAAATGACAGAAAAAACAACACTGGTTTACAGTAAACACAGGGAAAAGAGAATCTCATTCTTACTCCACACAGATTATCCAGGGTAAGTTTAATTTTACAGACATTTGACAAACTTATCAAAACAGTCTGCCCAAACTGCAAGTATTGTTTGATGTTCCTGGGAGGCTTCTTATCAGTGCTGCTTTCTTGAATGGGCCATAAGGGAAAGAAAGCATTCATTCTGGGCAGCCATTTACCCCCTACCGGTTCGTAACAGTAGAAACTGCACAATTTAGTCTTTCACCCCATCAAGACTCTTGTGGTCTAATAAGCCTTTTAAATTACCCGTTGATACATTCCACTTTGCCGTTTTGCTTGTGGGTGATAAGGAATATGAAATGTCCAGTTAACATCTTCTCTTTTAGCCCATTGTTCCACAAGGTGGGAAGTAAAATGGGTCCCACTATCAGGCTGAGTACTGGTGGGTTTAGGCAAAACCCCAAGAACTTTTTTCAGAAAAGAAACTGTGTTTTTCCTGTTTGCGTTGGCACAGGCTTCAGCTCAAGTTAAGCCAGAGATAATTTCTACAATTACAATAATATATTGCTTATTTCCTGACCTTCAGAAGGGTCCAATACATTCTATTTGCCAAGTAGACCATAAGGTTTTCCCATCTCTGAGATGCAAATTCTTAGCAGTGAAGGGATGTTTTCCCAATGGGATTTTACACAAATCACATGAGGAAATTATTGTTTTACATTCCTCGCACCATACTGTCCAACCACAGTACTGCACTACCTTATAAAAATCAAAAACACCTGAATGGCCCCTTTTAAAACAAAGCCTTTCTATCAATTTTCCTCATTCTTGTACCTTACCTTCATTGAGATCAGCTCTGATTTCGATTATATTAATTTAAGAGAATTCATCAAAATGTTTTTTCCATTTGCTAGACTCATTCTTCAGATTGGATTGAGAAGAAGGCACCCATCCGACATGAAAACTAGGATTTTGTTAGACACTTTTTAGTATCTGCTGCCACTTTTCTTTGTTCCATACCAGCACCTTACTGATTTCCCAATTATTGTTTTCCAAAAATCTTATCCATTCCACACAGCCCTTAAAGACTGCAAAGGAATGTGTATATATACAGCTTCCTTAGCGGCTTTTTCTTTTATAAAAACATACAAAACAGCGTTCAATTCTCCCACCTGGGCACTGATTTTATCTTGATTTACAATTTGTTTGCCTGTGGAAGGTTTTATACAGCAGATTTAAATAACCACACCTTTCCTTCCCTCTGGGAAGAAGCATCTGTAAACCAGTTTCTTACCATTTCACTTTTGTATTCTGGGGCTTCTAGGACTAGGAGTTTTCATTACTAAATCTTTTTCATTTGCGGATCCAACTGGTTACTGAATATTTAATTGCTTTTCAGGGCTTTCTTCATTTTGGAAAAGTTCAGAAAAGTATTCAATTTGACTGTACCATTTTCAGATTATCCCCTTTTGAGATATTCCCTCAGGTGGTGCTTTTCAGGACAGGACCTGGTTAAGTACTTTGAAAGGCCCTTGGAGAGTTACCCTTTGTTTCTTAATTATCTTACTAATTTTCTTAAGGGCTCTGGTTACTGTGAAAAGGCCTTTTTCCAGGGCAGAGTATGATTTTTCTGAATCCTTTAATGACTGAGAATAAAAACTTATCAGTCTTGTGGCTCCAGAATGCCCCTTTTTTCCAAAAGTGATATAAGGCGCTAGAGGAAAGACCCCACTCTATAGTTATTGAGTCATCATCACCAAGACCGACTTTCCTCAGGAAGGCCATCAAAACTGACCCTGAAAAGAAAAATAGACGGGTCATTGTAGTAGGTGACTCCCTGCTGAGGGGAGCAGAGGGCCCCATGTGCAGACCAAACCCTCTTCACAGGGAGTTCTGCTGTCTCCCTGGCGCCCAGGTTAAGGATGTTGTAAGCAAGCTTTCCACCCCTGTGAATCCTTCAGATTATTACCCACTTCTGGTCTTTCAGGTGGGTAGTGATGATGTAATAACGAGAAGCGCACATTCAATTAAGAGAGACTT
The DNA here is from genome assembly GCA_038090715.1 of Florisuga fusca. NCBI lineage: Eukaryota > Metazoa > Chordata > Aves > Apodiformes > Trochilidae > Florisuga > Florisuga fusca. The sequence continues at coordinate 34,975 of JAAWXA010000111.1, forward strand.
CAGGGCCTTGGGGCAACTGGTGAAGGGATCAGGAGCCACTTATGAATATAAGTTCTAGGGACGAATCAATACCACGTTTTTTCGCCACATCAGATTTTAGTGTGGAGATCTGTGCATCCGTGTCCACCACAAATGTTACAGGATAGCACTTTGGTCTGACTGTGCACCTACGTTCCAAATCGCTGTTTTTATTAAGAACCAATCTCAGCACATTTTGCCAATCTTTTGGAGGACTGGATATTTTAGGATTTGAGAGTTTATTATTTTCTGACCAATCCTTTTAAATTGCAGGGGTGGTCTCCCACGGTTTATTCAAGGGGTCAGTTGAATTTAATGAATTGAGATTGATATCTTTCCCCTCTCTCTGCTGTCTTTTTGCTTTCTTTTTATTTGCAAAGAGAGGGCCTTTTAGTTTTCCAAATGGTGTGAACTGCTAGATCTCTCCTCTGAATTTTACCTTGTTGGCCATTCCTATATTAATGTTAGTGTTATTTCTATGCCTGCCTCCTCTATTTAAAACTGTCCATTCACCTTGTGGCTCCCCCTGCTGTTGCAGAAGGATCCGTGAAGGTTTGGCATTTACAGTGGTATAAGGGGTGTCCTCATGGAGTATCAGGACATGATCATGAATCATTTGAATTACACTTGCTTTGTCTACGTTGTCCATCAGCTGAAGGAGATTTCCCCACAATACATGGGGTTCCTCCCTTGCTATGGGGTCCATTAAGCCAGCATTGTATGCAGCTCGTTGCATCACAGACCGGGGAGCCCTATGCTTGCCAGTAATTAGCATGGCTCCTGGCCCCCAATAGCCTGAGGCATCTTTTTCTGATACCAAAATATGATCTCCTCCAGAGGGTGAGACCCTTATTACATATTCAGTGTCTGTCTTGGGGGGCAATCTACCATTGTCTTCTTGTCTTCTTGTCTACCTTGTCTTCTGGAATATCAGACGAATCATGGTAGGAGGAACATTGAGTAGAGGCCCTCTCAATCATTGCAGAGAGTTGCTCTAACTTTTTTCAATTTTTTTTTCTTAGCACCAGATTCTATAAAAGTGCCTACCAAATTGGCTAATTTTGTCACTCCTCCCTCTAGTGAATTAGTGTCTAGAGGGGTGGGGGTGTGATTGTGTATTCACCGCTTGAGGCTGCATTTTAGTTTTCAAAATAGAGGGGTGGCATTTCCCTCTTCTGGAATCAAAACTCACAGTTTTCTTATATGATCTCTCAGAGAATGTCTGTTCTCCCTCATAAGTTGTGTATTCAGATTCATATGGGGTTGTTCTAGCAGTGGACTGGGATTAGAACAGACCACAAAGTCTTGTTTACCAGACTCGTCAAATTTTATAAAAATCTCCAAATTCCTCCAACATTCTGCTTTCTCTGTTCACCAATTTTGTCGCAATTCCTCTTTCTCCTGCCAAATGATAGCCACCAGGAGAAAAAGGCATGAACAATATAATAACATCCACCAAATTTTTTACCTTGTATTTTTTACTCTCTTTATCTAGAGTGGCACGATTGTCTGAAGATTTTGAGGTTTTGGCAATGGTTTCAAATCCTCCCCTTTTATATTGTTCATAAAGCATATTATAAATGCTTTCTTAAATGCTATGGATTTTGAGGTGTTCCAAGACAGGACATAAAAATGGACACTCACAAAATTCTTTTTCCTTGTAATGGGGAAAAATCAGTTTCTGAACCCCACTGGTGCTAGCAAGAACGGCTTCAGTGTTCATTTTTGGAAGTAAAAAATCAATCATTGCCAGAGATTGCAAATTGATAACTTCAGGCCTTCCCTTTGGTATTCAAGCATTCCAAGAATTCCTTAGTTATTGTATTTGAAAACAATTTGCATTTTCTTTCTGGCAACTTGTATCAGGAACCATTCTGATTAGCATTTTATCTTATCAGTACTATTACTTCCAGGTAGCTGTTAATATATCAAGGAAGAGGGATATCCTTAATAAAAATCTGGAGATAATAGAATTAGGACCTCTAAGCCCATACTGGTCTGCACAAGCATGTGAACTGTACGCCCTCTATCAGGCTCTGGAATTATTAAAAGAAAAAAGTGGGAACAATATTTACAGATTCTAAATATGCATATAGTTAAATATGATATAGTTAATACGTTTGGAAAAATATGGGAAGAAAGAGGCCTTATAAATACTCAAGGAAAAGATTTGGTGCATCAAGAACTAATAATTAAAATTTTAAAAGCAGTAAGAGGACCAAAAGAGATTGCAATAGTGCATATCAGGGGACATCAAAAGGGATTAGGATATCATGTCAGGGGAAACAATTTGGCAAATAAAGAAGCTCAGGAAGCAGCCTTGAGAAAACATATTGCCCCAATTAATATTTTACAAAATAAAAAGGACTCGGTAAATGATGAAGAAAAAGAAATTAAGAAATTCACCTCGGAAGAAATAAGGAAGCTTGAAAAGATTGGAGCCAAATTTTAACAAGGAAAACAGGTATTGCTGGATAACAGAGAAATGTTACCAAAAGCATATGCCCGGTAAATACTATAAAGATTACATTCCCAAAAACATTGGGGAACCAGGGAATTAAGTGGTCAGTTCCTTAAACAATATGGATGCATTGGTATTTTTGAAATAGCAAAGCAAATCACACAAGGATATTTAGTTTGTCAAAAAGTTAATAAGAAAATACTCAAGCAAGTAGCCATGGGTGGTAGAAAGATAGCATATAGACCTTTTGAAAGAATACAGGTTGATTTTACTGAGTTGCCCAAAGCAGGTAGGATCAGATATTTGTTGGTAATAGTAGATCACTTGACACATTGGGTAGAAGCTTACCCAGTGGCAAGAGCCACAGCACAAACGGTAGCGAAAATATTGTTAGAATATTTAATACCTAGATATGGAATAGTTTATGGTACTGACTCTGACCAAGGCACACATTTTACCTCAAAGGTAATCAAACTTTTATGCAAATCATTAGGTATCCATTGGGAATATCATACTCCCTGGCATCCGCAAAGCTCGGGAAAAGTGGAAAGAATGAGTCAGGCTATTAAGCAGCAATTGGCAAAGTTAATGATTGAAACTCAGATGCCTTGGACAAAGTGCTTGTCATTGGCGCTTTTAAATATACGGACTAAACCACAAAGTGAAACTGGAATATCACCGTATGAAATGCTGTATGGAATGCCTTATTGTCAGGGAATGCCATTGAAACATAATATAGTAGAAGATGAGAATATTAGAAAATATATTATAACCTTGGGAAAACGATTAAATGAACCAAGAGAACTAGGGGTATTGGACCAAACACCTCCTTTGGGATTCGCAATACATCAGTTTAAACCGGGAGATAAAGTCCTGATAAAGACATGGAAAGAGAAAAATTTATCTCCTCTTTGGGAGGGACATTTCCTTGTTTTGTTAACAACAGATACTGCCGTCCGGACTGCTGAAAAAGGATGGACACATGCCTCCAGAGTTAAAGGACCAGTAAAGGAGTGGAAGATCACCTCCCAGTCCAGGGAATCGAAAATCACACTGAAAAGAACATAAGCAGATATGTAATTGAGGAATTTCATATAGCAACTCCAGAAATTTGGGTACTTATTAAAATTTTATTTAAAAAAAATAAATTATTAAAGGAACACAAGGGCATGAAGGCATGGTGGGCATGAAGGGATGATGCTGGTTGTGGATATATAACTATGGGTTACAGGTAAAACTGCTTTATGAACTCTTAAATGAGAGCCCAAAGGACATTGTCTGGAACAGGGAAGCTGAGAAGTGCATTCCAGCATCTGAAGAAAGAAGTAATGAAGGCACCTGCCCTGGGATTGCCTGACACCACAAAACCCTTTTTGTTGTTCTCCCATGAGAAACAAGGAATAGCTTTAGGAATTCTGTCCCAAAACTTGGGACCATACAGAAACAGCTGCTGGGAGCTAGCAAATGGCTGCTGGGAGCTAGCCGCACAACCTTTCTGCTGGAGGTCTCTGATGAGGCCAATCAGCTGATAAGGGGGTGGCACCCAGCCCTGCCAAGAAGGATTTAGGCGGCTGCCGGGAGCTCCAGTGACCCGTAGCGCGGCAAACAGGAGCAGGCAAACAGGAACGTGGCACGGAAGTTAGTGCAGGCAGGGCAAGCAGGAGGGGCACACCCACCTCCCAGCTCTCTTTTTTTTTTTTTTTTTTTTTTTTTTTCTTTCTTTTCCTGTTATAACTCATCTTAAGCCAGCAATGGTTTCCAAAAAAGCAAAAACTGTTGCTGTTAAGACGAAGTGTGTGTCCACACAGACAGAACCCCTTAAGAGGGACACCAAGATGGACGTAGCTGCTCAGGCCTCTGGCTGCGTAGAGTGTTTGAGCCTGGTGTTAGCACCTGAGGACAGTGTGAGTGGGGTCTGTGTGAAATGCGAGCAGGTGAATGACTTGCTATGCATGGTGGCAGAGCTCAAGGAAGAGGTAGAAAGACTAAGAAGTATTAGGGACAGTGAAAGGGAAATTGACTGGTGTAGTCATACCCTTTTGACCCCAAAAGAAGTCCAGAAGGAGACGGTGAAGCCCTGCCCCTCCTGCCATCAGGCAGTTGGAGCAAACCAGGTGGATAGGGGGGAATGGAAACAGGTCCCTCATCAGAAAGGTAAAAGAATCCCCTCCCAACCCCCACCATCCCCCCAGGTGCCCTTAGAGAACAGATATGAGGCCCTGGACTCAGAGAATCAGGCAGAGGACAGACAAGAGGAAGTTCTGTCTGAAAGGTCTCCTGTTTGCCCCCCGTCTACCAGACAGCTTACAACTACAGCTACAAAGAAAAAAAGAAGGGTAGTTGTAATTGGTGACTCCCTTCTGAGGGGAACTGAGGGCCCTATATGTTGATTGGGCCCATCCCACAGGGAGGTCTGCTGCCTTCCCGGCGCCCAGGTGAGGGATATTAGTAGGAGACTCCCTAAACTAATTCGGCCCTCAGATTATTATCCACTGTTGGTAGTCCAGGCTGGCAGTGATGACATTAATGGAAGAAGTATCAAGGTAATTAAAAAGGACTTCAAGGTGCTGGGTTGATTAGTTCAAGGTGCTGGGTTGATTAGTTAATAGGAGAGGAGCACAGGTGGTGTTCGCCTCAGTTCCTGCAGTAGAAGAGATGAATGAGGAGAGGAGTAGGAAAACCTATCTTGTCAATAGTTGGATAAGGGATTGGTGCCACTGGCGGAACTTTGGGTTTTTTGACCATGGGCCAAATTTCATCATACCTAGTCTCTTCAAACCAAATGGGCTTCATCTTTCTAGCAAGGGCAAAAGGACTCTAGCCCATAAGTTGGCGGGGCTGATAAGGAGGGCTTGAAACTAGGTTTGAAGGGGGGAAGGGGTTGAATCTGGGCTCTCCAGAAAGGAGCCCAAGGGTGGACAGCCCAAGTTAAGAGACAAACCAGCAGCCCAGCTGAAGTGCATGTACACCAATGCACGCAGCATGGGCAACAAACAAGAGGAGCTGGAAGCCATCGTGCAGCAGGAAAGCTGTGATATAGTCGCTATCACGGAAATGTGGTGGGATGAGTCCCGTGACTGGAGTGCTGCCATGGGTGGCTACAGGTTGTTCAGAAGGGACAGGCAGGGTAGGAGAGGTGGAGGGGAAGCTCTATATGTTAGAGAGTCTCTTGACTCTGTTGAAGTTGAAGTCAGTAACAATAAGGTTGAGTGCCTGTGGATCAGAATCAGGGGGAAGGCCAACAAGGCTGATATCCTGGTGGGAGTCTGTTACAGACCACCCAAATAGGAGGATGAGGGTGATGAATTATTCTACAAGCAGTTGGTGGATGTTTCAAAATCGTCGTCCCTTGTTCTCATGGGCGACTTTAACCTCTTGGATGTCTGCTGGGAACTCCACACAGCAGAGAGGAGGCAGTCTAGGAGATTCCTAAAGTGTATAGAGGATAATTTCCTTCTCCAGCTGGTAAATGAGCCTACCAGGGATAGAGCCCCGGTAGACCTTCTTTTCACAAACAGAGAGGGGCCGGTGGGAGATGTAGTGGTTGGTGGATGTCTGGGAATCAGTGATCATGAAATAATAGATTTTTCAATACTCAGGGATGCAAGGAGGGACATCAATAAAACCTCTACATTGGACTTCTGGAGGTCAGTTTTTGGCCTATTCGGAAGACTAGTTCAGAGTGTACCCTGGGAAACAGCCCTTGAAAACAAAGGGGTCCAGGAGGGATGGACGTACTTCAAGAAGCAAGTTTTGAAAGCACAGGAGCAGGCTGTCCCAGTGCGCCAAAAGGCAAGCCGATGGGGAAGATGACCGGTCTGGCTGAACAGGGAGACTGAAAGTAATTAGGGTTAAGAAGAGGGCCTACCGATTATGGAAAAAAGGGCTAACTACTCAGGAGGAATTTAGGAATATAGTTAGGTCGTGTAGAAAGAAAATTAGAGAGACAAAGGCACAACTTGAACTGAATCTCACCAACTCTGTGAAGGATAAAAAAAAGTCCTTCTACAGATACATCAGCAGCAAAAGGAGGGGAAGGGAAAACCTCCATTTTTGTTGGACATGGGGGGAAACAAATTTACCGAAGATGAGGAAAAGGCTGAGTTATTTAACACTTTCTTTACTTCAGTTTTCAACAGTAAGACAGATTGTCCTCAGGACAGCTGGCTTCTGGAGCTTGTAGAAAGAGACAAGAATCTGAACAGCCCCCCTGTAATCCAGAAGGGAACAGTTAGCGATCTGCTGAGCCACTTTGATCCTCACAAGCCTTATACAACCAGATGGGATCCACCCAAGGGTGATGAGAGAGCTGGCAGAAGAGCTCACCAAGCCTATCTATATCATCAACCAACAGTCCTGACTCACTGGGGACATCCCAGATGATTGGAAGTTGTCGAATGTCATGCCAATCCACAAAAAGGGCCAGAAGGAGGACCCAGGAAACTACAGGCCTTTCAGCCTGACCTCAGTGCCTGGCAAGGTTATGGAGCAGATCAGCCTCAGTGCAATCACACAGCACCTACAGGATGGACAAGGGATTAGACCCAGCCAGCATGGGTTTAGGAAGGGCAGGACCTGTCTGACCAACCTGATCTCCTTTTATGATCAGGTGACCTGCCTGGTGGATGAGGGGAAGGCTGTGGATGTGGTCTATCTGGACTTCATCAAGGCCTTTGACACCGTCTCCCACAGCATTCTCCCGAAAAAGCTGTCTGCCCACAACTTGGACAGGAGCACCCTGTGCTGGGTTAGGAACTGGCTGGAGGGCCGGGCCCAGAGAGTGGTGGTGAACGGTGCTGCGTCCAGTTGGCGGCCGATCACCAATGGTGTCCCCCAGGGATCAGTGGTGGGCCCAGTTCTGTTTAATATCTTTATAGATGATTTAGATGAGGGGATTGAGTTCATCATCAGCAAATTTGCAGATGACACTAAGCTGGAGGGGGAGTGTCAATCAGCTGGAAGGCAGGAGGGCTCTGCAGAGGGACCTGGACAGACTGGAGAGGTGGGCTGATTCCAATGGGATGAGGTTCAACACGGCCAAGTGCCGGGTCCTGCACTTTGTCCACAATAACCCCATGCAGTGCTACAGGCTGGGCACACAATGGCTGGAGAGCAGCCAGGCTGAAAGGGACCTGGGAGTTTGGATTGACAGGAAGCTGAACATGAGCCAGCAGTGTGCCCAGGTGGCCAAGAAGGCCAATGGCTTCCTGGCCTGTATCAGGAACAGCGTGGCCAGCAGGTCCAAGGAAGTGATTCTTCCCCTGTACTCAGCGCTGGTGAGGCCACACCTTGAGATACTGTGTCTAGTTCTGGGCCCCTCAGTTTAGGAAGGATATTGAGGTGCTGGAGTAGGTCCAGAGAAGAGCAACTAGTCTGTTGAAGGGACTCGAGCACAAGTCCTATGCGGAGAGGCTGAGGGAGCTGGGGTTGTTTAGTCTGGAGAAGTGAAGGCTCGGGGGAGACCTCATCACTCTCTACAACTACCTGAAAGGAGGTTGTAGCCAGGTGGGGGTTGGTCTCTTTTCCCAGGCAACTATCAGCAAGACAAGAGGGCATGGTCTCAAGTTGTGCCAGGGGAGGTTTAGGTTCGATATAAAGAAGAAATTCTTTGCAGAGAGGGTGATCAGGCATTGGAATGGGCTGCCCAGTGAAGTAGTGGATTCTCTGTCCCTGGAGATATTTAAAAAGAGGATGGATGTAGCACTTAGTGCCATGGTCTAGTAACCACAGCGGTAGTGGGTCAAGGGTTGGACTTGATGATCTCTGAGGTCCCTTCCAAACCAGCCAATTCTATGATTCTATGATTCTAAGGGGCAGTGGCCTATTTATCCAAACAGGTGGATTCTCTGGATTCTCCTTGTTTCCCTTTTTGGAAATGGGGGTTTTGTTTCCCCTTTTCCAGTCAGTGTGGACTTCACCAGACTTCCCTGCTATTTTAAATTCTATGGACAGTGGTTTAGCAACACCATCTGCCAGTTTCCTCTGTACTAATGGGTGTATCCCATTGGGTTCCATGGACTTGTACACTTTCAGGTTCTTCAGATGGTCATGAACCTTATCTTTACTTATAATGGGCAGTTCTTCCTTCCAATCCTCCTGTCTTCTGTGACTTTGGGAGTGTGGCTGGAGCCTTTGCCAGTGAAGACTGAGGTAAAGAAGTCATTGGGAACCTCAGACATCTCCATATCACTTCTCACCAGTTTTCCTGTTTCCTTTTTGAGGGGGCCCACACCCTCCCTAGTCTTCCTTATTCCGTTAAAATACCTATAGAAATTTTTTCTATTCCCTTTGATCTCCCTAGGTAGATTTAATTCTAACTGAGCTTTAGCTTTTCTAACCAGGTCTTCTGCTGCTCGGACAGCTTCCTTGCATTTCCCCCCTTCTAGATGATCTTTCTTCCATTCCAATTTGCTTTCACCTGGAGATGAATCCCCTATATTTGGAATCGACAGCCCCGGGATGGAAGCACAGCCCAACTATCTGCCATGGATGGATCCAAACTGCCCTGGACAAGGATGGGACTCCAGAGCATCTTCAGTACATTGATGATATCATTGCATGGGGAGACACAGCAGATGAAGTATTTGAAAAAGGGAGGAAGATAATTGACCTTCTGTTCAAAGCTGGGTTTGCCATTAAGAGAAATAAGGTTAAAGGACTTGCCAAAGAGATACAGTTCCTGGGAATTAAATGGCAAGATGGGTGATGCCACTTTCCTATGGATGTGGTGAAAAAGATAACAGCCATGTCTCCACCTACCAGTGAAAAGGAGAACAGGCCTTCTTGGGTGTTGTAGATTTTTGGAGGATGCATATTCCATTGTATAGTGACATTGTGAAGCCTTTTATAAAGTAACTTGGAAAAGAAACAATTTTTTATGGGGCACTGAACAAATACAGGCATTTGAACAGATAAACCGAGAAATTATACATGCTACGGACCTGGGACGTGTCCGAACAGGACCAGGGATAAAGAATGTGCTCTACACTGCAACAGGGCATGATTCTTTTACCTGGAGCCTCTGCCAGAAAACACCAACAGAGACTCAAGGGCGTCCTCAAACATTCTGTTGCCAGGGTTAGAGAAGCTCGGAGGCCAATTACACTTCCACAGAAAAGGAGATATTGGCTGCCACTGAAGGAGTTAAGGCTGCTTCAGAAGTCATTGGCACTGAGGCACAGCTCCTTCTGGTCCCACGACTACCCGTCCTGTCCTGGATTGTCACGCCCCACAAGGTGGGCACAGCACTGTCACGTCTCACAAAGTGAGCACGACTCCTCAGATGTGGGAGCCAAACAAAATATCATGTCCCATGTAGTGGGCACGTCTCTACGTACCACAGAGTGGGCACAGGTAGGGTTCCCCAGAGTGGGGGTTGACCCAGGGAGAATCAGACTGGACCCCCTTGCTTTCTAAATACCCTCAGAGACAAGCCTAGGTGAAGCTGGGCCCAATCCTTCTCCTCCTCTAATAATCTTCGCTCAGTAAAATGGTTGTGCAAAATAGATTGGGGTTTGATATGTTATTGGCCAAAGAAGGGGAATTGTGCACAGTAATTAACCAAACTTGCTGCACCTATATCAACCAGGATAAGAAGGTGGAAACCAATCTCAAATTGGGAGATAGCAGGAGTTTTACATCAAGTAGCACAGGACGATACTTTGTACGGGTCCTCTAATTTTGGGGAAAAGCTCACATCCTGGCTACCAAATTTTTCCTGGCTTAAACAACTTTTTGTAGCTTGTGTAGTAGTGATATCACAGCAATATTGATGTGTATTATGTTACAATGTTTTATGTGTATATGTACACATAGTGGTGATAGTTATGAAACATGGAAGAAGCACAAACTTAGGCAGAGAATAGACAATGGTAAATATTTCACCAACACCATCAATGGCAATGGTATATTTTAACAAAAGAAATTATTAATGGGATAGAAAAGGGGGGAATTGATGCAGAAATTCAAAACTTTACTATGTTATTTTATTATAGAAAGGTATTGAAGTAAAACTCTGCTTTGTCCACTTGGATGAATGACTAACCAAAAACTACCAGCCAGTATCCTGTAGATTGAGACAACAGTTATTCAGCCCTTCTTGCCTTCTGCTACACGGCCATGAAAATTAGAATGAGAAATAAGCACCTTCCAACCTAATAACAATACCTACTAATAAACAGAACAATTAAGGGATATCCATTGTCCCAATAACCCAAAAGTTTGAAATGATGATAAGAAACCAAAAAGCAAAACAGGTGTTTCTTCAATAACACAATGGGCTTGTCAAGTAGAAACTGCTGTAGAGATCTTATTTAGAGCTTGTTGCACTTTGTAGGTCAAAGATCGGGGTGATGCTAAATCTAGATTGTCTTTTAACAGTTGCTTGCTGACATGACGTAGAAGTATGGGCAGGCCACAAACAGACAGATTTTAGTAGCAATAGCATTTCATTTCTCAATCTTCTGGTGGGTGTTGTTAATTTTTCTCATATATTGTCGAGGAATAAGACAAAAAGCAGAGTCATGAGAATGAGTATGCCTTCTCGGAGGTCAAGAGTTGCTGTTCGGAGAGTGAGAGCTCCCCTCGTACAGAGGGCACCCCCACTTCTGCCTATGCAGCCACTTCTCGCCCCCCCCACGCAAGGGCACAACTCTGGTACGGCCAGTGAGCATTGCCAGCTTATCTACTACAGCTGCAGCTGCTGCCTCTACCCCCACAGACACTGCTGCTGTTCAGAAAGAAAGCCCTGTTCAAACAATGACATTCCACCCCTTATTCCATTCCATTTCTCTCCATACTCATTCACCCATTGATGACCTGTCTTTAAACAAAAGTTTTAAGTCCAGGCTGCAGATCCTTGTCCTGGCAGTTTCTCAAGGAAAGACAGATGGTACAGGGTCTGTCAGGGTTCATGCCCTCACGTGCTGCAAGCTATTCCTGACACTCTTAGACACCACAGTATTATCCTGAGGAAAAAGCACTTAATACAACTAAAAGGAGTCCCATTGTCTGACTCCATCCTCTCTGGGGTACTGTGCCACCACAACACTTGTCTTTCAAGCCCCTGAATAGTAATATGGGTAGTGGCATGAGGAACAGGGTACGTTTCCAACCACCCAGTGCTTGCTTCAACCATTGTGAGCACAGAGTATGCTCTGAGTATGGGGCAGCCCATTCCAATGCCTGATCACCCTCTCTGCAAAGAATTTCTTCTTTATATCGAACCTAAACCTCCCCTGGCAGAGCTTAAGACCATGCCCTCTTGTCTTACTGGTAGCTACTTGGGAGAAGAGACTGACCCCAACCTGGCTACAACCTCCTTTCAGGTAGTTGTAGAGAGTGATGAGGTCTCCCCTGAGCCTCTTCTTCTCCAGGCTAAACAGCCCCAGCTCCCTCAGCCTCTCCTCGTAGGACTTGTGCTCGAGTCCCTTCACCAGCCTAGTTGCCCTCCTTTGGACCTACTCCAGCACCTCAATCTCCTTCCTAAACTGAGGGGCCCAGAACTAGACACAGTACTCAAGGTGTGGCCTCACCAGCGCTGAGTACAGGGGAAGAATCACTTCCTTGGACCTGCTGGCCACACTGTTCCTGATACAGGCCAGGATGCCATTGGCCTTCTTGGCCACCTGGGCACACTGCTGGCTCATGTTCAGCTTCCTGTCAATCCAAACTCCCAGGTCCCTCTCTGTCTGGCTGCTCTCCAGCCATTGTGTGCCCAGCCTGTAGCACTGCATGGGGTTGCTGTGGCCAAAGTGCAGAACCTGGCATTCCCCCGACCCCAACTTAGTGTCATCTGCAAATATGCTAATGGTGGACTCAATCCTCTCATCTTATCATCAGTGAAGATATTAAACAGAACTGGGCCCAACACTGATCCCTGGGGGACACCACTGGTGACTGGCTGTTGCAAGTAGGATCAAAGGCAGATAAGAAGGAATGTGCTAAGAAGAGAGAACATGAAGAGAAGTAAACTGTCATTGAAGATAAAGGGTTGAAATGNTAAATTCTCTTGTGGCCATCACAACTGCAGCCTGCCCTTGTAACCGGAAACGTGCAACCCTCTTAGTGCTTTATATTGTTAATTTTTTGTTCCCAAAAGGGAAAACAAGAAGGTAAAGCTGCCAAAGCGAAGGTGCTTGACTTGAATGCTCTTCTGGCCATCAATTTCCCCTGAACACTGTTCAAAGCTCAAAGAACTTTAGGGTGGGATTTCCCTTTTGTCACAGTTTGGACAGTGGCTGGGCAGTGACAGATGCTCTCCGTTATTCCCACTTCCTTCCAGAGGGAAGAAGGGAATGAGGGAGAGAGACTTTAAAGCTGAAAAACCCTGAAAATGTAGAATGTGACCTGTCTTGGTAAATGCTGTCCTTCTCCATTGAGGAAAGGGGGAAGAGCATCAGCAGCAAAAGCAAGATAGTGGCAGGAAGGCCTTAACCCATCTAGCACACCAGCTAGAGAAAAAAACAGACGGCTCTTTTGGGAGCTATTGTATTCTGAGCACTATGGGAAGGAATAATGCAGTTGGTTTTCTTTAGGTCATGTGACACATCCTCCTCTCCCATGGGCTCAGCTGCTCCTCATTATAGCTTCAACATCAACAGCCTGGCATTTGCTGTGGGTGTCCCAGGCAGGGTATTTCTATCCTGGTTCTCTTAAACCAGGAAAATCTACCCTTCTCCTTACCTCTTTTCAGATAGGATTATATATTACCTTGTGGTATGCACTGGACCTCAGCATTCTCCTCCATTACCCACCAGGTGTTTCCAGGGACTTGTGCAGAGAAATCAGAATGGATCGGTTTGCCTTTGCCCATGGTTGAAGAAATCCACACAGCTGTTCCCACTAGGTTCCTTTCGTATACAACAGGCTGTTTATCCCCATCTACTGTATGTAAGAACTCTGACTGGGCAGGGCTGGCTAAATTGATTGATCCTCTGGTATTAACTAGCCAGGTAACTTGTGCTAAATGTTACACAGAATTGCACATAATGCTTACCCTGGCAGGTTTGAGGTAGGGTGATATAATCAATCTGCCAGGCCTCTCCGTATTTATATTTCAGCCAGCGTCCCTCATACCACAAAGGTTTTCATCTTCTGGCCTGCTTAATAGCAGCACAAGCATTACACTTGTGGATAAGCTGGGTGATAATATCCATTGTTAAATACACTCCTCAGTCTCTGGCCCATCTGTATGTTCCATCTCTTCCTTGATGACCAGGAATATCATGGGCCCAGCAAGCTAAGAATAATTCACCTTTGTGTTCCCAGTCTAAACCTAAGCAACCTGGTCCACCTGATGGTTGTTTCTTTGTTCCTCAATAGCCCATTTTTTAGGCATGTAAGCATCTACATGCATCACCTTCACCACTGTTATCCAGTCGGGCAGCAATATTGTGCCACAGATCAACTGCCCAAACTGGTTTCCCCTTATGCTGACAGATATCCTGTTTCCACTTTTTCAGTCACCCCCAAAAGCATTAGCTACCATCCAGGAATCAGTGTACAGGTAAAGTATTGGCTATTTCGCTCGCTCAGCAATTCCTAGGGCAAGATGGATGGCTTTGACCTCTGAAAATTGGCTCAATTCACCAGCTCCATCCTTCACTTCTGCAACCTGTTGAGTAGGGCTCCATACTGCAGCTTTCCATCTCCGCTGGTTCCCTACAAGACAAAAGGATCCATCGGTGGAAAGAGCATAGTGTTTGTCCTGATCTGAGAGGTCTTTATATCGGGGGGCTTTCTTTGCACGAGTCACTGCCTCTTCTGGTGGCAACCCAAATGCAGTGCCCTTCGTCCAGTTTGTGATTACTTCCACAATGCCCAAGCAATAGGGGATCCCTATTCACGCTCTCTGTGTTATGAGGGCAATCCACTCACTCCAGGTAGCATCAGTGGCATGATAGGTGGATAGTACCTTCCCCTTGTCCTTCCCAGGACAGGACTGATAGCCGTGGTACCAGGAGGAGCTGTGCCTCAGTGCCAATGACTTCTGAAGCATCTCTAACCCCTTCATAGGCAGTCAATAACTTTCTGTGGAAGTGTAATTGGCCTTTGGAGCCTCTCTAACACCGACTCCAGAATCCCACGGGACGCCCTCGAGTCTCTGTTGGTGCTTTCTTCCAGAGGCTCCAGGTAAGTCCATGATTATCCAGTCCATGCTAATTTTATGCTGTTTATCGTTCCTATCAGTTGCCACCCATGTAATTGTATAGAATTGAGTTTTTAGGATAAACTTAATTTTACTAACATTGAGCAGATGTATCAAAACCTTCTGCCCTGCCTGCCTGCAGGGATTGTTTTATGTTTCTGGGAGGCTTCTTATCAGTGCTGTTATTCCCACTTCCCTCCCAGAGGGAAAAGGGGAATAAGGGAGAGAGACTTTAAAGCTGAAAAACCTGGGGTGGGTGGAAGGTGACCCATCTTGGTAAAAGCTGTCCTTCTCTGCTGAGGAAATGAAGAAAAGCAGCAGCATCAGAAACCAGGGAGCAAGAAAAAGACATTAACCCAGCTAGCACACCAAGCAGTGAAAACACCCAGAAGGCTCTCTTAGAAGCAATATTATACTGAGCGCTAAAGGAAGTAATACTGCAATTGGTATATTTAGGTCACATGACCCCTTCTGTCCTCCCATAGTCACAGCTGTTCTTCATTATAGCTGCAACATCATCAGGCTGGCAGTTGCTGGTCGTTTCCCAGGTAGGTTTTTAATATCCTGGTCTTCTCATACCAGGACACCTTGTAATCTAAATCAAGCAACCTTTGTAGTTCCATGATTCCTCAAGCACCTGTTCCAAAAATATTAAAAAAAAGAAAAAAAAAAAAAAGAAAAAAAGAAAACATAGCTCCCAACCAGAAAGGAGCCTTTATGTGAGTGCTCTGCTGGCTGTAACTTTCCCCTGAAACACTGTTCAGAAATGTAAGTTTTAGGACTGTGGGCTTCCCTTGTAACCTGAAACTCTCACCCCTTTCAGTGCCTTACTTCCTTAAGACTCATTTGCTGAAAGGGAAAAAAAGCTGTCATAGCTCTGAAACAGAAGGGGCTTGTCATGTTCCAAATGCTGGAAACAGAAAGGTTTTGTTAGATTCCCACCAGGAAAAAGAAAAGATAACACATTATTGTGTGCAATTAAACAGCTTTATTTAACAGAACTGATAAGCATTAAAACTGTAAAAATGAAGACTAGCTCTGTAGAGAGAAAAAGAATTCAGGGATAAAACTAGAGGTCCTGGATCCAGCTTTGGGACAGCATACTTGGATAGGGTTTGTTTCGGTGGAAAAACCCATTAGAGAAGCCCAACATCATGTGTTCTTTGATAAGCCTGTTTCCCTCAAACAAGGGCTGATGGCAAAGTATGGGTGAGACCTATCAGACTGAGCAACTGGAGCAGACATCTGCCCACACAATCCTCAAACCTCATCTCTACTATTGTTTCTATATGCAGGCCCTTGGCCATATGAATGCCTTCTCCAGGCAGTCCATTTCAGAATGTGTCATGGAGACAGTAAACAAGAAAAAAGAAAGAAAGAAAGAAAGAAAGAAAGAAAGAAAGAAAGAAAGAAAGAAAGAAAGAAAGAAAGAAAGAAAGAGAAAGAAAGAAAGAAAGAAAGAAAGAAAGAAAGAAAGAGAAAGAAAGAGAAAGAAAGAGAAAGAAAGAAGGACAGAATACAAGTGTGAAAGAAAGAAAGAAAGAAAGAAAGAAAGAAAGAAGGAGAGAAAAAGAAGGAAAGAATACAAGTGGGAAATAAATAAATAAATAAAGAAAGAAAGAAAGAAAGAAAGAAAGAAAGAAAAAGAAAGAAGGAAAGAAAAAGTAAGAAAGAAAGAAAAAAAGAAATAAAAGAAAAGAAAGAAAGAAAGAAAGAAAGAAAGAGAAAGAAAGAAAGAAAGAAAGAAGAAAGAAAGAAAGAAAGAAAGAAAGAAAGAAAGAGAAAGAAAGAAAGAAAGAAAGAAAGAAAGAAAGAAAGAAAGAAAGAAAGAAAGAAAGAGAAAGAAAGAAGGACTAGAAGCAAGTGAGAAAGAAAGAAAGAAAGAAAGAAAGAAAGAAAGAAAGAAAGAAGGAAAGAAAGAAAGAAAGAAAAAGAAAGAAAGAAAGAAAAAGAAAGAAAGAAAAAAAGAAATAAAAGAAAAGAAAGAAAGAAAGAAAGAAAGAAAGAAAGAAAGAGAAAGAAAAAAAGAAAGAGAAAGAAAGAAAGAAAGAGAGAATGAAAGAAAGAGAAAGAAAGAAAGAAAGAGAGAGAGAGAAAGAAAGAAAGAAAGAAAGAAAGAAAGAAAGAAAGAAAAAGAAAAAAAGAAAGAAAGTAGGAAGAAAGAAAGAAAGAAAAAGAAAGAAAGAAAGGAAAGAAAGAAAGAAAGAAAGAGAAAGAAAGAAAGAAAGAAAGAGAAAGAAAGAAAGAAAGAATGAAAGAGGGAAAGAAAGAAAGAAAGAAAGAAAGAGGGAAAGAAAGAAAGAAAGAAAGAAAGAAAAAGAAAGAAAGAAAGAAAAAGAAAGAAAGAAAGAAATAAAATAAAAGAAAGAAAGAAAGAAAGAAAGAAAGAAAGAAAGAAAGAAAGAAAGAGAAAGAAAGAGAAAGAAAGAGAAAGAAAGAAAGAAAAAGGAACAGGGAGAGAAAGAAAAGAAGAAAGAAAAAGAAAGAAATTGGGAAAGAGAAAGAAAGAAAGAAAGAAAGAAAGAAAGAAAGAAAGAAAGAAAGAAAGAAAGAAAGAAAGAAAGAAAGAAAGAAAGAAAGAAAGAAAGAAAGAAAGAAAGAAAGAAAGAAAGAAAGAAAGAAAGAAAGAAAGAAAGAAAGAAAGAAAGAAAGAAGGAAAGAAAGAAAAAGAGAAAGAAAGAAGGAAAGAATACAAGAAGGAAAGAAGGAAAGAAAGAAAGAAAGAAAGAAAGAAAGAAAGAAAGAAAGAAACAAAGAGAGAGAGAGAGAGAAAGAAAGAAGGAAAGAAAGAAAAGGAAAGAACGAAAGAAATAAAGAAGGAAAGAATAAAAGTGGGAAAGAAAGTGGGAAAGAATAAAAGTGGGAAAGAAAGAAAAAAAAAGAAAGAAAAAAAGAAAAA
>JAAWXA010000111.1:91762-128547 GCA_038090715.1 Florisuga fusca
CCCCCCCCCTTCTCTTGTCACTTCGGGCTTCAGCTACAGGACAGCAAAAATGGAGAAAAGCAGCCAAGCAGGAACGGCGGCTCCCCCCCTGCCACCTCCATCCAGAGACCAAGGCCGTCAGACGGTGATAAAAATTAATTGCTCTCTTGTTTTCTTTCCTTTTCTTAACAACTCTCTCCCCAAAGTGACTAATTTATGTAAAACCTCTCCTCTTGTATACTTGTTTTTTCTTTTAAAGGTGGCGTTATTGTCTCCTTTCCCTAAAATAAATCTTGTAATTTGCTTAAATCATAAAGCCTGTTATTTTTGTAAATTCATGCGATGTCTAGTGGCTGATTTTTCCTCACAATCAAAATATAAAATAATATCTCGGATCGTAACATCTTTAATTGGCGTAGTCAGCAGGATAATTGAGGAAAGTATCAGAGCCTGCTCTTAGTCCGGCACCTGAATTAAAAAACTAACTCCTAAAGAAATTTAAATTTTTAAAATTCATATAACTTAATAAATAAATAAATAAATAAATGGATTCTATAGCTGGTTCTACCAGTACCAGTGGTGTTCAAGACCAGACTGTTTCCTTCTATAAGGAGGAAGAATTTCGTGAATATGCTCTGGTTCGTCCCTTCTGGGACCACCTAACAACTCATAAATATACCCCAAAAGAAACTGTTTATGATCTGATTTACAAAAATTATAAGAAGGGAGACTACCGCCCTTGCTAGATCTGTAAAAATTTTAGGCAATCGTTCCGCTCTTGACAAAGAATCCAAACAACGAGTGAAAAAACTTGGTGTAGACTATTTCAATGCTCGTGCCTTTTTTATCCTGGCCGCTATAATTTGGCAGGAGAAAGAAGAATTGCACCAAAAATTAGAAAATATTGAAAGTGGCACGTTAGTAGAATTTGGAGATTTCATAGAATTTGACAAAGTTGAGGAGTCTGGAGAGCAAAATTCTAAAAATGGTGCTGACCTTAATCTGCTGCTAGAGCACCCCCCATCTACGTCTGAATATACAACAGATGAAGGGGAGCACGTCTCTCCTGAAAGGCCATGTAAGAAAAAGGTACATTTTGTCTCTAGAAAGGGGAAAAGCCGACCCTCCATTTTAAAAACAAAGCCACAGCCAAAAGCTGCCAACACCAAGACTCGTCATCCCCCTCAGGCTGTTAACCCGCCCGAGGGAGAAATGTCAGAATTACGCCATTTGCTCAGCACGTTTATAAAATCTGGGGCTAAGAGATTTGATAAATTGGAGAAAAAGGTCCGTCAGCTCACTGTAATGAGCAAGATGGCCTCTACGCAATCTTCTTCCTACCATGATTCTTCTGATAGTTCAGAAAATGAGGGGAGACCTATAACACACAAATGCTTGCGTCCTGTAATAGGAGCAGAACATACACATGAACTGGGTACAAGACTAGAACAAGTCACCCATAAATAAATTCCATACTCTCCTCTGGAGCTGACACAAAAAAAATTCTTTTGGAGGACTGAATATTTTAGTGTTTGATTGTTTATTTTCTGACCAATCCTTTTGATTTGCAGGCTTGGTTTCCCATGGTTTATTCAAGGGGTCAGTACCTTTCTACTCTCTCTTCTGTCTTGTTTTCTTTTTATTTGCAGAGAGAGGGCTTTTTAGTTTTCCAAATTATGTGAATTTCCAGATATATCCCCTGAATTTGACCTACTGGGCCATTCCTCTATTAGGGCTTTTAGATGGCCATATGTAAAATTGTGACTTAAGAGTGAGGGAGGGATGCCTTCTTGCTTAGCTTCCTCTTTAAGCTTTGCAAAAGGACCCAGTTCACCCCATGGCAAATTGTCTCTGTCTAGGGGGATTCTATTTTGGTGATTATTATTATTTTTTTGTCTGCCCCCTCTACTTGCAACTGTCCATTCACCCCATGATTCCTCATGGTGGTGAGGAGGAATTTGAGAAGGCATGGCTGTGACAGCTGCATAAGTCAATTTTTGATTACCATTTGCTGGGGTTTGAAGAATTTTTACAGATGTACAGTCAGCTTCTGGCACCTCATGTTTGCAGCCATATTCTGTCAATTCTTTAGCCAAACCAGACCAAGTATACTTTGTGCCTGCTAGTGAATTTTCATTTAAATTTTCAATTCTAGCCTTGATTTGTATGGCTAGATTTTTCAGTTTTTGAGGTAGCCCTCGGGTTAGAATATCCATCCTCTCAGGTCTTACTCTTAGCATAAGCAGGCTATCCTGGTTAAGTATTAGGGCATGGTCATGTATCATTTGGATCACACCAGCTTTGTGAACATTGTCCATTAGCTGGGCAAGATCTCCCCACAATACATGAGGTTCTGCCAGGAAGAGCGCAAAAACACACGGAGTCTGTGACTAAAACCAGTATGATCGATACACAGCTCCAATTTATTAATAGTCACACAGCGTTATATAGGGTTCAGAGGGCATGCCTCTTAGATAACAAATTCTTGCAGTTAACCACTTTTTTGCTAGGCATCTTTTTTTTCGCTAAAGCTGCACTTGCATCTGCCAAGCTAGTTCTTCTAATCGCGCTTTCAGAGACACTTCAAGGACAAGTTGTTTACTTCTCTCAGAGCTAAAAGTTTCAGTCTGATTCATAGTTCTCAAAACATGGATTGTCCATAATCGCTGGGTGTCCACATTCCTTCAGAAATTCCTCCACAAAGTTCCCCCCTTGCTATGGGGTCAATTAAGCCCACATTATAAGCGGCTCATTGTTTCAGGGACCATGGAGCTCTGGGATTTCCAGTAATTCTCATGGATTCAGGTCCTCAGTAGCCTGAGGCTTCCTTTTCTGATAGTAAAATGTGGTCTTCTCCAGAAGATGAGACCCTTATTACATAGTCTGTATAAGTTTCAGAGGGCAATCTGACAAATTGTTTTTTCAGTTCTGCCAACTCCAGAGCAGAATATGGGATTTCTTTATGTGTAACTTGTTCTTCTCCCGTACTTGGTTCATACATATGTTTGGCTCGTATCACAGGACATAGGTGTTTTTGGGGTATAGGTCTCCTCTCATCTTCTGAACTATCAGAAGAATCAAGGTAGGAAGAAAAGTTAGTAGAGGCCCTCTCGCTCATTACAGCGAGCTGATGGACCTTTTTCTCCAATTTATTAAATCTCTTAGCACCAGATTTTTTAAAGGTGCTGAACAAATTTCTTAGTTCCACCACTTCTCCCTTTGACGGATTAGCAGACAGAGGGTGTGTGTGTGTCTGTGTCTTGGCAGCTTTTGGCTGTGGTTTTGTTTTTAAAATTGAGGGGTGCCTTTTCCCCTTTTTGGATGCAAAATGCACCTTTTTCTTATATGGCCTTTCAGGAGAGGTGTGCTCCCCCTCATCTGTTGTACATTCAGATGTAGATGGGGGGTGGTCTAGCATCGGATTAGGGTTAGAGCAGATTTCAAAATTTTGTTCACCAGACTCCTCAAATTCGTCAAATTTTATGAAGTCTCCAAATTCTTCTGATGTGCCACTTTGTATATTTTCCAATTTCTGGTAATATTATTCTTTCTCCTGACAAATTACAACAGCCAGGAGAAAAAAGGCAGGAACATTAAAATAATCTGTATTGAGTTTTTTCACTTGTTTTTAGGATTCTTTATCAAGAATGGTACGCTTGTCTAAAGATTTTAAAGATTTAACGATGGCATCAAATTCTCCCTTTTTATAGTTTTTGTACATCATATCATAAAGGGTTTCCTTCAGGGTATATTTATGGGCTTTTAGGTGTTCCCAGAATGGACATACAAGAGCACATTCACAAAATTCTTCCTCCTCATAGGAGGAAAAGGTCTTTTCTTGAACCCCACTAGTGCTGGCAAAAACAGCCTTAGAATTAATTTTGTTTAGCTTTAAAAGTAATTTGAATTTTAAAATTTAAATTTCTTTCAGAGTTAGTTTTGCAATTCGGGATCAAGCAGCTCAAATATTTTCCTCAGAAGCTCCTGTCCGTGATGCCAATTAAAGATGTTACGGTCCATAACAATTGTTTTATATTTGCTGTGAGGAGATATTAGCCTCTGCTCATATATGTCACAAAAATTGCAAAAAAGTAAAAGGTTTTATGATTTAAGCAAATTAGAGTGAATTATTTCAGGGGAAAAAAGGACACCGCATTTGAAAGAGAGGTTTGTATGGATGTGGAGGAATTTGTGAAGGAATTTGGACACCCAGCAATTATGGCCAATCCATGTTTTGAGAACTATGAAGCAGACTGAAACTTTTAGTTCTGAGCAGTAAACAACCTGACCTTGAAGTGTCTCTGAAAGCACAATTAGAAGAACTAACCTGGCAGATGCAGGTGCAGCTTTAGCAAAAAACAAGATGCCTAGCCAGAAAGTAATTAACTGCAAGAATTTGTTATCTAAAAGAGGCGTGCCCTCTGAACCCTATATAACGCTGTGTAACTATTAATAAAATTGAGAGCTGTGTATCAACCATACTAGTTTTAGTCACAGACTCTGTGTTTTCGCATTCTTCCCGACATACTGAGAGACAAATTTGCAAGAGGAGAGGTTTTTACATAAATGAGTCACTCTGAAAAAAGGTTTTTAAGAGAAGACAAGAGGAATCAGGTTTTGTTCACCCTCCGTAGTCGCCTAGGGCTGCTTGTCCTTTTGAAGTCACAGGTGAGGCTTTGATCTAGTATGCATTGCTCCTAGTATACAGCGTGTTGCTGTGTCTTCACTGTAGTTGTCACCGTAGCCATAGCATTTTCTCCTTTTCCCTCTGAGTTTTTATACAGTAAAAAGGGTTCGTTCTTTCCATTAATTATTGCAGAGGATTGCAATTTTGAGGAATTCCTTTTGATATTCAGGAATTCTTTACTGCATGTATCTGATACTAATCTGCACTACCTGTCTGGCAGCTTTATCAAGAGCCATTCTGATTAGCATTTTATCTTCAGGAGTATGACGAGATTTTCTGTTGACTTGCAGAAAATGACTCTACAACTTGGAAAGTTATAGAGAGGGGTATGTTTATTCAGCGCTGGGCGGACTAGGGATCCATGCGCACCAATGAGAACACCCAGTGTGTTCTCTCTCTTATCTCAAGGCTGTTAGTTAGACATATTTTTCCCTTATAAATTATAGCTTTCCCAAACAATTACTTGGCTCTTTTAAACAAGTTAGCTCTATAAGGTCATGATGACCCCTAAACAATCACTAGCAAGTATTCTAAGTTAACCCCTTATATCACTGGTGGAGTCAGGTTTTGATGCATTTTAAATAGTGTAAACAGAAGCTAGCAGACCAAGCTTTTTTTAATTGATACATTTTAAAAGAGTAAACTAAGGTGAGCCAGAAGAAATGCTGAATCAAGAGGCAAAAAATTTTCCTTTTTTCAAATGTGTCCACATCAGTAGGAAAGATGTGTGCATGCTGCCTCATAAGCCAGGAAGAAAACAGGGTTTTAAAGAGCATTTTGCATTTATTCTAGTCTGTTGCTGATAATCCTTTCCTGGACCACGGTGTTTTGAGGTCCAATAGGTGTTCTTGCCAAGGTGCAAGGACAGCACTCCAAAAGTTGCCCTTAGAATCAGTCTATCTCAGTGCTAGTGCTCTGGAGTCAACTATCCTCTTCCTCAGGCTGGTCAGGAGTGAACCAAGCTTGCCTTTGGAAGCCCACCTTTTATTGGTCCCCAATTCTGCTCATGCACAGTTGGGGCCAGCCCTAATTGGGCACAGGTGGGCTTAACAGGAGCTCATGCCTTCCTCCTCTTGACTGGCAATACCTGATTGTGTTTACCTGGTTGCCTCTACACTAGTCCATGTCTTCCCTTTCTGATTTTTTTCTCCCTGCAGCTTCCCAGCACTGGAAACTCACATGCTTCAATCAGTGAGCTGAGCAGTTGCTCCATCCCACAAGTGAGATGTTGCAGTGCTTCATGTGAGAGGGCTATGTGACCCTCCTGAGGCAGATTTCCCCATGTTCACAACAATGTTCCCCACACCACCATCCATCAAAAAGATTTTGGTTTCGTCCTCTTGCAACCTCTGTCAAGCAGAGTTGTATTTAATGCTGGAGGAAGAAATAGATTCAGAAGCCACAGGGAGCTACAGCAGATATTTGAGAAGAAAGGAGCAGCTCATCTTAGAAAATGACATGAACAGAGATGCAGGGAGAAAAGGGACAGATGTGCCGAGTGGCTGGATGCTAGATATGCCCTCTGATTATGCTTCGATCCCCTAAAGCTGAATCTACCAAAGCATCTGGGTATTACTTCTGCAGATTGACTGTAATTGGCACAGTTACTGGAAGCTGTTAATATGGAAAATGAGTGTGTTGTTGTGCATACACTTAATCATGGGAACCTACAAAAGTGGAAGTAAAATCTTGCTCCTTTAGTTGTATGATCATAGTTTCCAAGCTTTCTTCATCATGATGATAAAATGGACAACTGTGTCTACTGAAGCGCTGACTCCTGCATAGTAGTTCATTAATTTTTCTGTTGTGACCTTCCCATCTTTGTCATAGTGTGAATCAAAATTATCCAGAAATGCCCTAAAAACCTGATTTCAGTCCAATCTCCATTTGG
Source organism: Florisuga fusca (assembly GCA_038090715.1). Taxonomy (NCBI): domain Eukaryota; kingdom Metazoa; phylum Chordata; class Aves; order Apodiformes; family Trochilidae; genus Florisuga; species Florisuga fusca. The sequence continues at coordinate 98,320 of JAAWXA010000111.1, forward strand.
GGTGCTCCTTTGCATTATACATACTCCATAAGTCTTCAATTGTTATGACGCCATCTCCAGTCTTATCTAACTTGCTAAATGCCTGCATGATGAACTCTTTTCTTGCATTCGACATGGGAGGTCTCAGTGTATCGAGAAATTCCTAAAAATCAATTGTTCTATTCCCATCTTTATCAAATATCCAGAAAATCTCTTCTGCTTCTACCTTGTCTATCATCATAGCATAATCATTTAATCATTTCACAAACTCTTTGAAGTCCTGCTGTTGTCATCATCCATAACCTGAAATACTCTGCCAAATGCTTTGATGCCTGCAGATCCCCTCGCTAAACATTGCAGGCTAAGTCTTTCAATGGGGTCAGTTCTTCCTTCCAACCTTTGCCATTCTCTTCTGTGACTTTGGGAGTGTGGCTGGAGACATTGCCAGTGAAGACTGAGGTAAAGAAGTCGTTGAGAACCCTAGCCTTCTCGATATCACTTGTCAATAGTTTTCCTGTTTCCTTTCTGAGGGGGCCTACACCTTCCTTAGTCTTCCTTTTGCCGTTAATATACCTACAGAAATTTTTGCTTTTCCCCTTGATCTCCCTAGCTAGATTTAATTATAACTGAGCTTTAGCTTTTCTTACCAGGTCTCTTGCTTCTAGGACAGCTTCCTTCTCTGCCCCCCATTCTGGATGTCCTTTATTCCATTCCTTGTAGAGTTGACCTTTTAAATCCTCCATTTCTCCCTTTATCACCAAGGACTGTGGCCAGTAGTGCAGCTTCCTTAGAATTGAGGGCTGCTTCATTTTCTCAAAGTTTGGCTTGGACTCCATTTAGATCAGATCCTTTTTTTGTATAGCTGCAGAACAGCTTCTCCTGCTCACCGCAGAGCTTGCACAGCTCGATCTGCAGCTTGTTCCCCTGCCAAGCCATGCTGTCCAGTCTCCTGCGAACCTCGGCCAGCTTGGCTTGTCTGGTTTCATAGGAGGATGTCTTCTCCTGACACTGGAGACACGAGTCCTGGCAGAAACAGTTTGACTTCTCTGTCATCTTGTCTAGCTTGCCTGGGCTCTCAGATGACCCTTCCATTGTGGGCCTGATAAAGGTGGAGGTACAAAAGGTGCCAACAGTGTCCATTGTAGTCCATCGCTGGCAATACCAAACTAACAGAGACTCCCTGATTCCCATACAGCACCTGATATTCCAATTAGAGAGTGTCCTGGTTTGAGCCAGGATAAAGGTGATTTTCTGGTTTGTACCTTTTGCTTTCAGCTAAGTTTCTTGTAAGTAGCTGCACTTGTTGAAATTAACAGAAGTTTCTCAGACAGTGTCTGCTTCTAGGACTGATAACAGGGGATGTTTATAGTTACTGCTAGAAGTTGGTATGCAGACCCAAGGACACNAAACCGTGACAGAGAGCAAACGAGTCATCAGCAAAACTTGCTCGCTCTTCAACAGTCCATTATGGCCAGTGAAGAAGTCTGATGGGGAATGGAGATTAACTGTGGACTATTGTGGCTTGAATGAAATAAACCCACCACTGAGTGCTGTGGTACCTGACATGTTGGAAATGCAGTATGAGCTGAAGTCCAAGGCAGCAAAGTGGTATGCTAAAATTGATATTGCTAATGCATTTTTCTCCATTCCCTTGGTGGCAGAGGGCAGACCACGATTTGCTTTCACATGGAGGGGAATCCAGTATACCTGGAATCTACTGCCCCAGGAGTGGAAGCACAGCCCAGCTATGTGCCATGGACTGATCCAAACTGCACTGGAAAAGGATAGGGCTCAACATAGTCTGATGGTCTGGTGGCATAAAAGAGGCACACTTAAAATGCTGGATGCGCACCTGCCATCTAAGGACCCAAACTTCCTACTGAGATCATCACTGGATCCAAGGGTAGTGATATCTTCTCCATCTCTTCTTTATCTCTCTGTCTCTGTTTCTAACCTTATCTTAGCACATAAGGGTAACATAGTTTCTAACTTTGTTAAGTTTTACTCCCCGTGGCTTTGTTGAGTTTTCTTTGTTGTAACCTGTTCTTTTGACAACTTCCTTAAGTTTTGCTAAATTGTAATCCATTGCTTTGAAAGTACCATCATTTCTAATTCTGCTAGTTGTAATCTGATATGCTTTATAATCTTATTCACTTTTAAGTAAAGTTGTGTTTTTATACAAACCTCCTGGGTAATAACTTTACTCCTGAGTACTGTGCAGAGAATTCCCAAGCTTAATCTTGACAAATGGGTTGTTAAAAGAGATTAAGTAGAGGAGGAGGAAGATTGGGCCCAGCCACACCTAGGCTCCTCTCTGAGGGAGTTTAGAAAGCAAGGGGGTCCAGTCCGAATCTCCCTGGGTTGACCCCCACTCTGAGGAACCCTACCCATGCCCACTCTGTCAGATATAGAGATGTGCCCACTCCGTGGGACGTGATATTTTGTTTGGCCCCCAAATCTGGGGAGCCATGCTCACTTTGTGAGATGTGACATTGCCACACCCACCTTGTGGGGCATGACACCAGGCTGCAGATCCTCATCATGGCAGTTTCTCAAAGAAGACAGATGGTACAGAGTCTGTCAGGGTTCATGCCCTCACATGCTGCAAGCTCTTTCTGAGACTCCTAAATGCCACTGCATTATCCTGGGGAAAAACAATTAATATAACTAATTACGGTTATGTAACAATTAAAACTAAACAAAGTGAAAGTAAAAGCTCTTGGCTAGAGTTAAACTCCCCTGTGGTACTCAATGGACTTTGCCTTCCTCCTGCATTACCCACCAAGAGTGTCCTGGACCCTGAGCAGAAACAGTCCTACAGATGGGTTTGTCTTTGCCCAAAGCAGGATAGATCCAAAGTTTTTCCCAAGAGGTTCTTTTTGCACACAACAGGGACTTTATCCCCATCCACTGTATGTAGAAGGTCTGATTGAGCAGGACCAGCTCGATTGATAGATCCCCTAGTGTTAACTAGCCAGGTGGCTTCTGCCAAATGCAGATCCCAGTTATTGAAAGTCCCACCACACATTGCTTTCAGGGTGGTTTTCAGAAAGTCATTGTAGCATTCAATTTTTCCAGATGCTGGTGTATGAAAGGGAATATGGTATATCCACTCTACACCATGGTCTATAGCCAAATTGTCTATGAGATGGTTGTTTTTGAAATGAGACCCATAGTGTGACTCAATCCTCTCTGGGGTACCATGCCACCACAGCACTTGCCTCACAAGCCCCAGAATAGAATTATGGACAGTGGCACAAGGCACAGGGTACGTTTCCAACCACCCAGTGCTTGCTTTAACCACTGTGAGCACATAGCGCTTACCCTGGCGAGACTGAGAAAGTGTTATGTAATGAATCTGCCAAGCCTCTCCATACTTCTATTTACACCAACGTCCCCTGTACCACAAAGGTTTTAACTGTTTAGCTTGTTTGATTGCTGCACATACATCACAATCATGAATAACCTGTGTAAGAATGTCTAAAGTTAAATACACCACTAGGTCACAGGCCCATTGGTACATTGCATCTCGCCCTTGGTGACCTGAAGTGTCATGGGCCCAGCAAGCTAAAAAAAGTTCACCTCTGTGCTCCCAGTCTAAATCTGTTTCAAACACTTGAGCTGCCTGTTCCACCTGATGGTTTTGCCACTGTTCTTTACTGTCCCGACTCTCAGGTACATGGGTGTTCATGTGCCGTACCCTTACCATTAGTGTCTCTAAGTGGGCAGCGATATCTTGCCACAGAGTGGCAGCCCAAATAGGCATCCTCCTGCGCTGTCAGTTGTCCCATTTCCATCCCTTCAGCCACCCCCACAAGGCATTTGCTGCCATCCATGAAGCGGTGTAGAAGTAAAGCACTGTCCACTTTTCCCATCCAGCAATGTCCAGGGCCAGATGGATGGCTTTTTACCTCTGCAAACTGGCTTGATTCACCATCCCCATCAGCTGCTTGAGCCATGTCGTGTAGGACTCCAAACTGCTGCTTTCCATGTCCTCTGATTTCCTACAAGATGGTAGGATCCATCGGTGAAGAGAGCAAACTTCTTCTCATAATCTGAAAGTTCATTATATGGAGAGGCTTCCTCAGCACATTTCACTATCTCATCTGGTGGCATTCCAAAAATCTTTACCCTCTGGCCAGTTTGTAACCACCTCAATGACCCCTGGACAATGAGGGCTCCCTATTCGACCTTGCTGTGTTATCAAGGCAATCCACTTACTCCAGGTGGCGTCAGTGGCCTGGTGTGTAGACAAGATCTTCCCTTTGAACATCCAGTTCATTACGGGAAGATGAGTACCAGGAGGAGCATTGCCTCAGTACCAACCACTTCTGAAGCAGCTCAAAGTCCTTATTAGTGGGTGAAGACATGGTTGCAATTTTGCTGACTGCATCCATAGGGATGTGCCGGTGCCCATCTTACCATCTAACTCCCACAAACTGGATCTCTCTGGCAGGTCCCTTGACCTTGTTTCTTTTTATAGCAAAACCAGCTTCTAGTAGTATGCAGATTATTTTCCTGCCTTTTTCCAAGACTTCTTCAGCAGTATTACCCCATACAACAGTATTGTCGATGTATTGCAGATGGTCTGGAGCTCCACCTTTCTCCAGGGCAGTGTGGATTAGTCCATGCCAGATGGTGGGACTATGCTTCCACCTCTGAGTACTGGATGCCCCTCCAGGTGAAACCAAATCGGGGCCTGCACTCTGCTGCTATGGGAATGGAGAAAAATGCATTAGCAATGTCAATAGTTGCATACCATTCAGCTGCCTCAGACTCCAGTTCATACTGAATCTCCCAGCACTCATTGATGGTGTAACTTGACTAAGACCACGGTAGTCCACAGTTCATCTCCATTCTCCATCAGGCTTCCGCACTGGCCATATAGGACTGTTGAAAAGTGAGCAAGTCTTGCTGATCACCCCTTGGATCTCTAATTGGCGAATAAGATTTTTTATGGGGAGCAGGGAGTCTCTGTTGGTATGGTACTGCCGACGATGTACTGTGTTGGATGCAGGTGGTACCTGCTGTACCTCTACCCTCATCAGGCCCACCACAGAAGGGTCATCTGAAAGACCAGGCAAGGCAAACAGTTGATCAATGCCTTTAGTTTCCACAGCTGCTACACCAAAGGCCCACTCATACCCTTTTGGGTCCTTGAAATACCCTTTCTGGAGAAAGTCTATACCAAGGATGCACAGAGAATCTGGGCCAGTCACTATACAGGGTGTCTCCCAGTAATTTCTGGTCAGGCTCATTTCAGCCTCCACTACGGTCAGTTCTTGAGACTCCCCAGTGACTCCAGAGATGGTAATAAAGTCTTCTCCTTTGTGATTCGACAGTAGTAAGGTGCACTGTGCACCAGTGTCTACAAGGGCTCTGTATCTCTGTGGTTCTGCTGTGCCAGGCCACCGAATCCACACTGTCCAGTAAACTCGGTTATCCCTCTCCTCCACCTTTCTGTAGACAGGGCCGCTCTAACGCTGAGTAGAGAGCCCACACTGAACAGAAGGGTTTGTGTGGCAAACTGGACCTCCCACTGTTACTTCCTTGACTCACAGTTGGGTTGGAGACCCATCTGCTCGGGCCAGCAATGGGTGTTTCTTGGGAGATTGTAGCAACTATCCGAATGGAAACACTACCCCCAGTGGTATTACCTTGCAGGTCCTGTACTCTTGCACACAGGGTAGCGGTGGGTTTGCCATCCCATATACTGTTGTTTTCGCCAAGGTTATGGAGAGTCGATTGCAGAGAACTCCATGCCAAATTCTGACTACCCTGAGTTGGCCTCCTAGGGTAGCGCCTTTTTTTGATAGCTGATTGTCATGGTTTAACACTGGCCCGGCAATTAAACCAAATGACAGATGCTCTCTATTAATCCCCCTCCCCTCCCTGATAAAGAAAGGAGAGAGGATAAGGGAGAGAGACTTAGGGGTTGGAAACTACGCATCTTTAATGGAACAGTAATGATAAAAAGGAAAAATTATTAAATCTATACAAATTTAAAGGAAAATTCATACCACATTCCTCCCCCCTTTCTCCCAATAACTCTCACGTCACCACCAAAGCTGCAGGGCAGCCCTGGGAAAGTCAACGCTGGACTCCTGGGGTCAGCAGCAGTAGGGAGCTGGAGGCAAGAACACACAGGTATAGGCTGGCACAGATCAGGACCACAGGCAGACGAATGGACGGAATCCTCCCAGGATGCCGAAGAAAACAGGGACAGGTGAAGAAGGGGAAGCAGGAAGGGGTTTGACCTTTGTGATCCCTCAAATTTATAGAGTATGGGATGGAATACTCTGGTCGATGTTGGCCATCTTGTCCATTCCTCACTAAGGGAGGGCTGAAGGTGCAACCTTTTTACTCCTTTTCTCCTTCCAGAGGGTAAAATGTTCCTCAGAACTGAGCAGTGTCCTTGGTTCTGCATACCAGTCCCTAGCTGTAACTTTAAACATCGAGCGTTATCAGTCCTAGAAGCAGACACTGTCTGAGAAACTTGCTGTTCATTTCAGCAAGTGCAGCTACTTACAAGAAACCTAGCTGAAAGCAAAAGTACAAACCAGAAAATTACCTTTATCCTGGCCCAAATCAGGACACTGATACATGAACACATTCAGGACGACGAGTGTTACTCTCTGTCTCCATCTTGGATAACTTATGATGCAGCTTCTCAAAAGAGGTTTTTAACTCCTTAGCTGTGGTTTTGAACTCCCCAGCCATTTTTTCCACAGCTGGGACATGAGCCTGTAAGGGGTTAGAGACACTGTCTTTGTACTGTCTTAGTTGGCTAATAAATTCACCAACAGTTGGTGCTGATTCATCATCTCCACCAAAAAACCCTTTCCCCCAAAATGTGGGAGTACATAGCGGGGACACTCTGTGTGAGCTTTTTAAACAGAGGCCTCCTGAATGGAATTTCATCAGGATTCTCAGGTGTTTCCCCATCACCATAGATGACCTCCCGAAATGCCAGCTCTCTCAGATATTTGATGCCTCTTTCCAAGGTGTTCCATCTAATAGTGCAACATTCAATATCATCTTTATAAGGATAGAATTTTCCAAAGACTATAAGTACTGGCTTTTCTCCCAATTACCTTATCAATGCCATCATCTCTGGCTAAGGATTCCAGCTACCCTGCCTCCTGGCCCTCCAGGTCTACCGTATTGTCTCCCTTGTCCCAGACATGAAACATCTAAGCAGGCAGTGATTCACCTTCATCGCTAGCATAATCATTTCTTAAATTTCATATCTCTTCTAGAGACAAAGATTGTACAATCATGGGTCATCATGAATCATGGATCATCTACCGCCACAACCTGAGACTCCTTGAATGCTTCCATCAGTGCTGCCTCCATACAATCCTAAACATCCACTGGACTAACTACATGACCAATGTTACTGTCCTTGAACAGGCAGGGGGTCACCAGTATTGAGGCCATGCTACTGAGGATGCAGCTGCGCTGGGCAGGGCACATCTCCAGGATGGAGGATCACTGCCTCCCTAAGATAGGGCTCTATGGTGAACTTGCCACCGGCTGCCACAACAGAGGAGCCCCAAAGAGGAGATACAAGGGCTCCCTGAAACAATCCCTCAGCTTTGGCCATATTGACTGCCATCAGTGGTCCAGTCTGGCCTCCAATCAGGAGACATGGAGACACACCATCCATAACGCTGCTGCCTCCTTTGAAAACACACTTAGAATCACTCTTGAGGAGAAAATACAGCACAGAAAGAACCATGCCTTGGCTGTCCTGTCCCAGGAGACTTTCTGCTGTGCCTTTGGCAACTGGACTTGCCTATCCCCCATTGGCCTTATCAGCCATCAGCATGTTTGCAGCAAGAGTGGGTAGAGCCCTTCTTAAATCTTCCTTCGAGAAACCAAGCCATGATGATATAACAAGTCTTTCACCCATATCATTTTGGAAACCCTTTTTCTTTCTTTCTTTTTTTTTTCAATTTCCAACTTACCAATATTTTCAATTAAAATATACAAAGTGCCTCTCTTAAAAATTGGACCACCACCCCCTTTCCTCGAGGTGACCAACAGGAAGCACCCTGGATCTTTGGGGTTTGAATTCCCTGTGACCTCTCTGTTTCATTCCTTCCACTCTCTTTCTTCTTTTCTACAACTATTTATTAAGGCGAAATGCATACTTGGATTTTGTCCATCAGTTAATCTTTTTCCCTTTCACCAGTTCCAGCACTCGAGTCAGGGAAATTATTTCTGCTTTCTGTGCTTATGTGTTTTGGGCCAGGGCCCTGGACTCAATTACCTGATCCATAGTGGTTACAGCATACCCAGCCTTAAAAATGCCTTGTCGAACAAAGCTGCTCCCCTCTGTGTACCAAGAGTCCTCAGCATCCTTTAGTTGTTCTTCCTTCTGGTCAGGTCAACTGGAACACACTGCTTCAATTGTCTCCGGTCATGTGACACTGGTTCACCTGCAGTCCCACTAAGAAAAGATGCTGCATTGATAGTGTTAGTAACCTTTATCTTCACATCATCCTGTTCTACTAGGATGGCTTGGTATTTTAAGAATTTCTTTGGTGACAACCAGGGACCCCCTTTTGCTTCCAGCATGACAGACACTGTATGAGACACTAACACTGTCATTTGATGTTCCAGTGTAAATTTCCGTTCTTCCTGAATATTGAGCACTACTGCAGCTACTGCCTTTAGGCAGCTTGGCCATTCCTTGCTCACTCAGTCCAGCTGTTTGGACAAGTAGGCCACTGCTCTTAAGTATGGTCCCAAGTTTGGGGCCAGAATTCCTAAAGCTATTCCTTGTTTCTCATGTGAGAACAACAAAAAGGGTTTTGTGATGTCAGGCAATCCCAGGGCAGGTGCCTTCATTAGTTCTTTCTTGAGCTGCTGGAATGCCCTTCTCAGCTTCCCTGTTCCAGGCAATGTCCTTAGGGCTTACCTTTAACAGTTCATAAAGATGTTTTACCAGTAACCCATAGTTATATATCCACAACCGTCACCATCCCATCATGCCTAGGAATATGAGGAATATGCAAAGCTCTTTGGCAGTCTGTGGCCTTGGAGTCTGGTAAATAGCCTCTTCTCTTGCTGTCCCGAGAGTTCACTGCCTTGCTGAAATTTAGTATCCAAGATACATCACTTGTTGTTGGACCACTTGGGCTTTCTGTGGAGAGACTCATCATCCAGATCATACATAACTCCTTAGTTTCAGTGGCTATTTATAAGTCATCTACATACTGTAGTACTACCCTGCTTTCAGAGGTGTGGGATATTTAGAAAGCAATGGACACATAGTGAACAACCCAGACACAGTGGAACTGAATAATCTGTAAGCCAGAGGTCTGTGCAAGCAGCAGAACTCAAGGACATTGTGCAAGCACATCAGATCTCAAGGATGTTGCAAAGGTCAACTATTGTTACAAGTCTGATGAAGCAAGCGCAAAAAGCAGAACAAAGTTGGGTGTACATGACTGAAAGCAGGACATAAGATAAGATATGGGTGGAGAGAAATCCTCATGTGATCAGAAGACCTTATCCAATCAAATTATTGCTTTATGCGCGTGGACAGCACAAACTAACCAATCAACAAATGGTTTGCAGGAGCCAGAAAGTATACATAAACCAAATTATCTAGGCAATAAAGTGGCATTTGCTTGATCATATTGGTCGTGTGCAGTGTCCGTGACTTCCGCGTCAACACAGAGGGGCGTTCCCACTGTAATACAGTCCATGTGAGTTGTGTCTTCGTTCCAGATTCTGGGTTTTCCCATTCAAAGGCAAATAGTATTTGACTTTCCAGACTTAGAGGCAGGCAAAATAAGGTCTCCTTTAGGTCCAGCATGGTAAACAAGGCCAATTCAGGTACTAATTTAGTTGATAGGTATAGGGATTATCTACTACTATTATCTACTAGAGGTCCTCAGTAATTTTATTAATAGCTCTGAGGTCCTGTACTATCCTATAACTCCCATTTGGCTTTTGATTGGGAGAACAGAGGTGTTATATGCTGACTCACTTTCAGTTAGTAATCCATATTAGATAAACTGATCAATTTCTGGTTTTATACCCATTCTATCTTGTGGTTTTAGTGGGTATTGCCTGATCTTAACAGGTTGAGTTTCTGGTTTGGGTGCATTTGGCACATATAAAAATCTTTGTATTCCTAATAATTTGCCCAATTGGAATTCAAGAGGTTTTAAAAAGTATGCCTTTTCACTTTGGCCAGTGGCTCCCTTTGCCCTTACAACATCATATCCCATTGGTGTTAGTGCTTGATTTAAAACTGGAAATGTAGTTCCTGTATCTATCAAAAATTCTACTTCTTCTTCTTGGTCCCCTAGCTTTATCATAATCAGTGGATCCACTAGGGTAGACCCCCCCTCAGGTCCCTGTCAGTCTTTCTTGATGTGGGCCTGTAGATTTCCTTTCCTCTTCTTGTTTCTGGACACTCACTCTTCCAGTGCCCTCTCTGGTTACACCAAGCACATTGACCCCTTTCCAGGGGCTTTATAGGTCCCTGCCTTATCACACCAATTTCTAACTCCAGTGGTTGCATTTTCTAACCAGGTTAATACTATCTTGTGCATATTTCTGTTGCCCTTTTTTAAACTTTCTGACGCTATAAAAGGGACATGCACATAAACAAACTGTCCCTCCACCTCAAGTGCTTGTCTCCTTCTCCCTGCTGCTGGACTGAAATCCATTTCCTCTAATTGCCTGCTCACGCCCCCCTTTTATTTCCCGCGCAGTGGGGAGGAGTACCTGAGGATATTCACAGCTGCACATCTTCCACATCCTCTTCCCCTTTCGCTGATTTATGACAGTCTTTCTTACTGATTTGAATTCTCCTTAATGCCACACTTAAAAAATAAAAGCCTCCACATACAGCACCTACTGTAGTGGTTAAAGTTTCAGTGGAGGCCTTCAGTCACCTGTGATCAATTTTAAGATGCCTCTGGCCATTTGGTACTTTAACCGCCCAGACTGAATAGTCACAGGAAAAGTCCACACTAGTGATAATACATTTTCCTTTAAGTCTTCTACTACCCCGTCAATGCCTGTCTTGGGGTGAATGGCAGATAGTACTGCTATACAGAGGGCACAGGCACAGATTTCTTTAGCAAAAAGTAATTTTCACTGTGGGACAGTCTACTATGCTGCCCTTTATTTTGCAGTTACTGAACATTAGCGCCCCTTTGGCATTAGGATGGCTACACAGACTTTGTTTGGGATGCTAATGAATTGCCTTGTTCTGAGAGCCATAGTAAAGCTTAACTTGGGGAGATTCCTCCAGACACCTAGAATACTTATTTGCAGTTTCAGTTTTCAGTTGGATGCTGAAGAAAGCAACAGATGATGTTCCACACCAAATTTTCTTTAAGTACCCCCAATAGAGTCGGTCCTACTTTTCTAGGACAAGAAACCACAATCCCAGTAACAAAAATCGTAATCACTAAATCCAGTAACCACGCATTCTTTTGCACTGCCTACAAAGGATCTCATAAAGTGGGTCACTGTAGAAGCGGATCGAGGGAAGACTTGTACAATCAATGTGATTGATAAACAAGCTTCAACTTTATTGCGCAGTTACAATTCTTATATAGTCCTTGTGTGAACACACCTCCCCGCCACCTTGCACTAACATAACTTATTACCGGACAACCGGTGTGTTTACCTATAGAGAACGAATCCCAGCTGCATAAGGTCAGTAGTAAGGGCTGATGTAATTTGCCTCAGATAAGGGATTATATACACAGACATGGAATTGTGCACATCCTGATTCCAGGGTATTCTACAACATTCTACAACAGGTCACAACTATAATCCCTGTGTAACACACACTCACTTTGTTCACTTCCAAACGTGTGGCATATCAAGGCACGGACCCAGATTCACTGAGACAATCTGAATCAAAGTTTATTAACTCACTGCATTTTGTAGCCAAGCCTCCCCTCTGAGCCCCCCTCCCGAATCTTATCTTCTATTCTTCCACAGCTTTCTTGTAATTTTCCAACTTCTATGCAGACAAAATTATGGTACTCATCAGCGTAAAGCATGTCTTCTCTCTTTATCAAGCATAGCTCAGCTACTCTCCCACGGCTTGTTAGGGATCAAAGTGTCATTGCTTTTGCTCCAAGGTCTTCGCAGAGTTGCCATTCTCATAACATCTTCACCAATCCCCACACAAACCCACAAAAAATTTTACAACTTTTGCCTTTGACCTCTGATTGTCCCAATTAGACCAAAGTTTACACTTAGGCCAAGTGAAACCCAGTTCCCAGTAATAAAACCTTTTCACATTTTCTACACATCAGATCATGCATCAGATAACATTCATTCCTGGGATGAAAGGGGTAGCATACATTCACTTCCAGTAATTTCACACACCTTACATTTTTTCTTTCTCTGGATGTTTCCCTCTCAGGAGAACAGAACCACAGATCCAGACTCCGCACTCACTTCATATCAGTGATTCATCTCACTAACACGTATCATAAAAGACTCTATTTACACTAAACCTGGGATGGAAGCCCTGCAACAAATGATCGCAGTTATTATAAAGATATAAAATATCCCGCCACAGATGATAAGGACTAAAATAGCGGTATTCAAGCCTTCCCCACTATCAGGTACTGACTTGCCACACAATATTCAAGCCTTTCCCGCTCTATCACACTGATCTGCTTGCCACACTGATCTGCCCTATTGGATCACCAACCACCTAGAAGTACTTTTTACCGTTGGGGTGGGCACCTTGCGATTTACCACACATGAGATGTCTCTCCACGACTTAATCGTATTCCCATTCCCAAATAAAATATACCTGTTCCACTGATGGTCCTTGTCTGCTCCTGCAGTGATTGGATGAGCGAGGGACTCCTTCCGAGAAATTTCGGGGCATGCCAAAGGCGTCCCCCTCTCAGCCGGTCCTGCAGCCAGGTAGAGTTTGTCCCATGTTGCTAAACTGACGTGCAGAAAGAAAACTCACAACATTCACAACCCACAAAAGGTTATATATAAAGTAGCTATGTTTATTACAGTGCTGGGTGCAAGGGGGATAGCTCCTTTCCAAGCTTGCATACCACATCTAAATGCAAGCATTTATTTATTACCCAAAGTTATATATAGGTAGTACAGAAGCATGCATATGCATACAAGAAGCGAGGTTATTAAAATCAGATATTAACATAAGTCTCCACCCATCTCCATGTGCGCACTGTACCCTGATAATTATGGGCAGGGATCTCCAGGGGTCTCCATGAGGAAGGCTAGCAGTCTTCTTCACAGTGTACTTTTAACCCCAGACTGAATTTTTTTCACTTAGGCGAGAAATGCTGATGTGGTAAATCAGAACTGGGTTTTCTCTAAGCTTATCAGGGTTTTCTCTAAGCTCAGCAGCAGCACCTCTTGTTAGTCTTTGGGATAAAATCCTGGCCACATTCCTCCTGGCAGCATCCAATTGTTTGGTGTCAGCCAGGGCAAGCAGGGCTGAACCACTGTTATCTCAAACTAAAGGATACTGGCTGATAATTTTGTGGTTAGTCATTCATCCAAGAGGACAAAGCAGTTTTACTTCAATACCATTCTATAACAAAATAACATAGTAAAGTTTTACATTTCTACATCAGAACACTGTTCATAGCCATAAGCACTTTTGGGATGCAGGCTTCACTCTTACCCTGTAACTGGAACACCTTTTAATCCCTTGTTTCCTTAAGGTGCATTTCCAAAAGGGACAAAAAGCAGGCAGAGCTGCATAAAAGAAGGGGCTTTACCAGAATGCTCTTCTGGACATCCTTGGAATGCTGTTCAAATCCCTAAGCACTTTGGGGATGTATGCTTCCCTTCTAAGCTAAAACTCCTACATTTGTAGAGCTTTGTTTCCTGAAGCTGCAGTTGACAAAAGGGAAAGCAAGGAAGCAGAGCTCCCAAACAGCAGGGGCTGGACAGGAACACTCTTCTGGCCATCACTTTCCTCTGGAATGCTGCTGAAAGCTTCAAAAACTTTGAGGATGATGGCATTCCTTGTAACCTGAAATTGCAACCATTCATAGTTCCTTGTTTCTTTAAGATACAGTTCCAAGAGAAACGAAGAAGGCAGATGTCTGAAACAGAAGGAGCTTGACATGGATGCTATTCTGGCCCTCACTTTAGCCTGGGACACTCTTTAGAGATTCAAGCATTTTGGGGCCGTGGGCTTTCCTTGTTACTCAAAGCTGCCAGTTCTCATAGTGTCTTGTTTCCTTAAGCCAACATTCCAAAAGGGAAACCAAGAAGGCACAGCTCACAGAAAGAAGGGTCTTGATATGAATTTTGTTCTCGGTAGCACTTCCCAACAGATTACATTTAAAAACCATAAGCATTTTGAGCATGCAGGCGTTTCTTGTAACCTGAAAATGCCACTTGTAGTAGTGCCCTGATTCTTTAAGCAGCAGTTCCAAAAGAAAGAAAACCAAGCAGGCACAGCTTGGAAAATCAAGGGGCTTGATGTCAGCTTGCCACTGGGAATCTCTTTCCCTGGAAATAATGTTCAAAGCCAAGAGAATTTGGGGGCTGTTGGCTTTATATTTAAATCTGAACTGCAACCCATTGGAGGGCCTTGTTTCCCTAAGCTGCTCTTCCAAAGGGACACCTAGCAGGCAGGGCTCCCCAAAAAAAGGGTGTTGATATGAATGCTGTTCTGAGCAGCACTTTCCCCTAGAGCAATGTTCAAAGGCCACATCACATTGAGGCTGCAGGCTCCACTTTTAACATGACACTGGCGCCCTTCCTGGTGCCTTATCTCCTTAAGCTAAATTTAACAAATGGAAAACAAAAGGGCACAGATGAGAAGCAGAGAGTGAATGACATTAATTCTCTTGTGCCCATTATAGAATCATAGAATTGTCTGGGTTGGAAGGGACCTCAGAGATCATCAAGTCCAACCCTTGACCCACTACCACTGTGGTTACTAGACTATGGCACTGAGTGCCACATCCAGTCTCCTTTTAAATATCTCCAGGGACGGAGAATCCACTACTTTCCGGGGCAGCCCATTTCAATGCCTGATCACCCTCTCCGTAGAGAAATTCTTTCTAATATCCAACCTAAACTTCCCCTGGCACAACTTAAGACCATGCCCTCTTGTCTTGCTGATAGTTGCCTGGGAAAAGAGACCAACCCCCACCTGGCTACAACCTCCTTCAGGTAGTTGTAGAGAGTGATGAGGTCTCCCCTGAGCCGCCTCTTCTCCAGGCTGAACAGCCCCAGCTCCCTCAGACTCTCCTCATAGGACCTGTGCTCGAGTCCCTTCACCAGCCTGGTTGCCCTGCTTTGGACCTGCTCCAGGACCTCAATATCCTTCCTAAACTGAGGGGCCCAGAACTGGACACAGGACTCAAGGTGTGGCCTCACCAGCACTGAGTACAGGGGAAGAATCACTTCCTTGGACCTGCTGGCCACGCTGTTCCTGATACATGCCAGGATGCCATTGGCCTTCTTGGCCTCCTGGGCACACTGCTGGCTCATGTTCAGCTTCTTGTCGATCCAAACTCCCAGGTCCCTCTCTGTCTGGCTGCTCTCCAGCGACTCTGTGCCCAGTCTGTAGCGCTGCATGGGGTTGTTGTGGCCAAAGTGCAGGACCCGGCACTTGGCCTTGTTGAACCTCATCCCGTTGGAATCAGCCCAACTCTCCAACCTATCCAGGTCCCTCTGCAGAGCCCTCCTGCCTTCCAGCTAATTTACACTCCCCCCCAGCTTAGTGTCATCTGCAAATTTGCTGATGATGGACTCAGTCCCCTCGTCTAAATCATCAATAAAGATATTAAACAGAACTGGGCCCAATACTGATCCCTGGGGGACACCATTGGTGACTGGCCGCCAACTGGATGCAGCTCCGTTCAGCACCACTCTCTGGGCCCGGCCCTCCAGCCATTTCCTAACCCAGTGCAGAGTGCCCCTGTCCAGGCTGTGGGTGACAGCTTTTTCAGGAAAATGCTGTGGGAGACAGTGTCAAAGGCATTGCATCACTTTCCCCTTGGCCACTCCTAAAAGGAGGTCAGCTGCCCAAATTGATTTCCCCTTCTGCTGCCAGTTATCCTGCTTCCACTTTTTCAGCCACCCACATCAAGCATTAGCTACAGTCCTGGAATTGGTGTACAGGTAAAGTATCAGCCATTTCTCTCGCTCAGCAATTCCTAGGGCAAGATGGATGGCTTTGACCTCTGAAAATTGGTCACCCTTCTTCACTTCTGCAACCTGTCGAGTAGGGCTCCATACTGCAGCTTTCCATCTCTGCTGGTTCCCTACGAGATGACAGGATCCATTGCTGAAAAGAGCATAGTGTTTTTCCTGATCTGAGAGGTCTTTATATGGGGGGGCTTTCTTTGCCTCTTCTGGTGGCAACCCAAACACTGTGCCCTTCTGACAAGATGACAGAGAAGTCAAACTCTGCTTCTGCCTGGACTCATGTCTCCACTGTTAGGAGAAGACATCCTTCTACGAAACCAGACAAGCTGAGCTGGCCGACGCTTGCAGGAGCCTGGACAGCATGGCTTGGCAGGTGGCCAAGCTGCAGATCAAGCTGTACAAGCTCAGAAATGAACAGAAGCAGCCACTTGGCAGCTACACAAAAAAAGGATCTTATCTAAATGGAATCCTAGCCAAACTTTGAGAGACTGAAGAAGCCCTCAGTTCTAAGGAAGCTCAACTGGCCACAGCCCTGATCGAGTGGGATGTGTCCCTGCACATGGCAGGGGGGTTGGAACTAGGTTATCTTAAAGGTCCCTTCCAACCCTGAAAATTCTATGATTCAAAATGAACAGCTTGAAGCTGCTTTAGCTGCTATAAAGGCACAGTTTGCAAATGAAACTTTACGGAATATGGATCTTGAAAACTGGTGTCAAGTCTTTTTCCATTAGGTCTGAGTTTCATCAAGAAATCACAAATACCAGCTCCTTATAAACCTATTAGAAACAGTTTTATTACATTATCCCAACTACAGATACAGATACAAATAACTTACAATATTGAACTCATTGACAGGATTCACAAAACAAGTCTTCCCCAAAATCAAACTTGGATTTGAGTTGAAAGAAAAGTTTAACAGGAGTCCTTCCATGAAAAAACTACGGTGTTCCTCCATAAGTCATTTTCTGACCTCCTTCTGGTTTTCTCTCCCTTTTATGCCTGGGACATAATGTCACATGCAATCGGTATGCCCAGGAGGCTGGCCAAGAGGCGAGCAAACCCCATCTTATCTGTTAACCCCTGGTATGTGCCCATGTGAACACAGGGGGCATTTCAAACCTGATGTTAAGTTCTCAATTTCACATAAAACATCTGTCCTCTACAGATCAAAGTTATTTCCTCCAACACATGCCACCCCGTTATCTGTAGAGGAGAGTTAATAGCAGTGTAATACACATACTGGCACAATTTCTCTTGGTGGTTCCAATCAATCCCCAACTAAAATCATAATACTAGGAAAATACAGAACTCAACTGGACAAAGTCTCAGGCAGTTCACTCCAGATGACCCTGTACAAGCAGAGGGCTTGGACTAGACTATCTCAAGAGGTTCCCTTCAACCTCCACAATTCATGACAACTGTAGGCTTTTTTGGGCCTGCCGTCGCCTCCTGGATGGCCCTCCGATAACAGAAAAGGCCAATCCTCACATCAAGGTCTGGTTTGGCATGTGTCTCCACTGCCCAACACCTACTGGGTTGCAGCCAGCAGTGGGGCTATAGGTTCTTCTTGATGGCAAACACAGAGGTCAACCCAGTCTTGCCCTTTATTGTAGTAGGAGGTGCTTTACCAACCCCAGTCCTCTCACGTAACGGTCAATACAGAGCTTCATCTGCCTTGTCCAGTAACAAGTCATTACCATAGCAAAGCTTACACAGATTCTTTTACAAAAGACAAATCCATACTGGTGTGGGTTGGAGTTATACTATGATACAGGATATAGTTCTGATCAGCAACTGTGCTATTTGCCCTACGAGGGCAGTGTTCAAGATGACACTGGAATCATTCACAAAAATGGCATGATTCATTCTCTGTGAGAGACATTCCTGTCGAGTATGTCAGGAAAAGGTTGCTCAGTGTGGTAACACTGCAGCAGATATGTTCCTGTCCTGTTGCATTATCCAGAATGATCCAAACATTTTCCTTGGTTGGGGCACCACATAAGCAATGGCTCTGTGGGTATACAAAAAGAGACAGAGTTAGAGTGTGTCCCCACACACACACCTATCTCCGCTTCAGGTGTTCCATTGGGTCACACTTCCACTCTGGTTCTCAAGGCAGTGCAATGGAAACTGCATGTGAATCATCAG
This sequence comes from Florisuga fusca, assembly GCA_038090715.1. Lineage (NCBI taxonomy): Eukaryota > Metazoa > Chordata > Aves > Apodiformes > Trochilidae > Florisuga > Florisuga fusca. The sequence continues at coordinate 116,602 of JAAWXA010000111.1, forward strand.
CTGCTATAACTTCCACTGCTATGGGCACTTGGGTGTCAGGTGGTATGTACCAGGCCCGACCGCCAGGAAACCCATGGACAAATTGTTCTTGTGGGACAATGTACCACACATGAACTATCGTTACCAGTGGCCCAGGAGATAAAGTAACATGTTGGAGGGAGAGATTCTCAAACCCTAAAATTAATTTTCTCTGCACTCTGTAAAGGATTTAAAATAAGTAGCTGTTTAGCAATACAGCCCGGGGACAAGTATAACAAACATTGGTATTGTGGGTTACATGCATTAGCACATCTGGCTGCAACCATTGGACCCCCCCTGGGTCTCAACACAAAGTTTGTGCTAATGTCAGGGGGTACGAAGGCACGAACTCTGCTTATGCTTAGTCAAAATACTTTATTGTGCAGAAGTCTAACTAGAAAAAGACTAGGGGCAACTAAGCCCAAAGAGACTAAGCCAGAGACTGTGCCAGAGACTGAGCCCTCTATCGTGAGTTTGCTACAGATTTACAGACACCCGATAACTACTGAGTGATTTATAGTTTTGTTTGTTACATACTTAAAAATACCTTGTTCTAACATAATAATCTTAACTAAACCATTCCCACAGGCTGCACCTGGCACAACATCACAACATTCTTGAAAAGCCAAACTGCTCCAAGCATTCCCAGGCTGTACTGTGCACCTCTATCTCATGTAGCTGCATCTGTTCTCATGGTGTTCTCCCACATGCTAATACCAAACCATCCTTACTACTGTATGGGGAGAAACAGCTTCCTGACTGATACGATATTGTGGATGTGGCCACCACTCTGTTAACCCAGGGGATACCCTTCATCAAGAGTAGGGGACTTGTATCCTTTGTCAAACCCCTATTGTTCAGAACTTGTAATGTTTCATTTAGGCTATCTACCCATTTTGGTATATTTTCCACCCCCCAATTGCTGTAGTTGTTGTTTTAGGAGACCCCGCCCCCTTGTGGGTGGTATGGAAGATGCCACATCCAAAGGATATGGTGATCATTCACCCACTGCATGACTTGCTTGTTTTTAAAATGTGTCTTATTGTCTCACTGAATCTCCACGGGTGTTTCATAATGTAATACAATTATTTCCAGACAGCGAATAGCAGTATACACATTAGCATAGCAACTTGCTATAGCTAATACCAACACAGAATAAGTATCTACTGCTACACATACATATCATTGTTGTCGGTGTTCTGGAAGAGGGCCTATATAGTCTAATTGCCACACTTCTCCCCATACCGTTCCTCGCTTGATGCAGCCTAACAGTTGGGAGAGTGCTTCCCACTGGTTGAGAAGTGTACAGGTCTCACAGGTAGTCACAATCACTTGGGCAACCACACTGAATAACTCTGTTGTGCCCATGCTATGGTAGCTTCTTGGCCCCCATGACCACTTTTTTCATGGGCCCACTGTACCATAGCCTGATCTTCTGTCTCCATTGTAGCATTACTTATTTTTGCTAATGCACCTGCTCGTGCATTTCCGAGGGCTTTCTCCATTTGTTGGGTGGTGTGTGCATCAACATGAAACACCCACACATCCCTATCCTGTAAAGCCCTCTCAATTTTTCCCCAGATTTCTCTCCCCCAAACATTCTTTGTATCTATCCGCCAATCATCTCTTTTTCACTTGGGAAGCCAATGCACTAGTCCCTGAGCCACTGCCCAGGAATCCGTGTAAATATGGCAGATATGATTTATGGGCGTGACATTAATAGCTTGCCACACAGCCACCAATTCTGCTAACTGGCTGCTCCCCTTTCATCCGGTCATTACCAGTCAGGTTTGAGTGACAGGATTATATGCCACAGCCTTCCATTTTCCTTGAACACTATGGCTGCCATTGGTGAACCATGCCATTTTACATTGTTTTGTAGTTAATTGTTCATATGGCAAACCCCCTTTTCCCATCTGAAAATTTTCCTGTACCTCTTGTTGAGTGCCAGGGGCTCCTTCGACCCCATGTGACACTTGTTCGTGCAATGTATGTATGGAATGCGGCCCTGGCTTTGCACGCTCCAGTATATACCACCTCATCTTAAGTATAGTAGCTTCCTGTGCGTATACTATCTTATGAGTACTAACTGGTCCAATAGCCCACTACACTACTACACTAGTAGCCCACTACATTAGTAGCCACTACTAATAGCTCACTACTCCTTCACTACAGGTGAAGGAGATCAAATGATCACTTCATGACCCAACGTTTGAGCTTCTGTGTCAAGCAAAGCCCAATACATGCTTGTTGCTTCTCAAAAGTAGTATCTCTCTCCTCAGCATTAGTGAGTATTCGGGACCAGAACCCCAAAGGTCAACGATGACCTTCTTGTAATTGCCATAGGCTCCACAAAGCCACATCAGCTTCTAGAGACACATGTAGTTCAACAGGACTTGGCATGTGTCACGGTTTAACACTGGCCTGGCGACTAAACCAAATAACAGATTTTTCTATTAATCCCCCTCTCCTCCTTGATAAGGAAAGGAGAGAGAATAAGGGAGGGAGAGATTTATGGGTTGGAAACTAAACTACACAACTTTTATGAAACAGTAATGATAAATAGGAAGAATTACTAAATGTATACAAATATACAAATATACAGGAAAAGATTGATCCCACATTCCTCCCCCCTTTCCCCCAATAACTCTCACGTCACAACGGAGGCTGCAGGGCAGCCCTGGGAAAGTCCAGGCTGGACCTCTGGGGTCAGGAGCAGTCGGGAGCTGGAGGCAGGAACACACAGATTCAGGCTGGCATGGATCAGGACCACAGGCAGACGAACGGACAGAATCCTCCCAGGATGCCGAAGCATGCAGGGAATCGGTGAAGGAAGGGCAGGAAGGGGTTTGACCCTTGTGGTCCCTCAAATTTATACTGAGTATGACGTGTATGGGACAGAATACTCTGTTTGGTCAGTTCTGGCATCTATCTTGTCTCGGGCCTCCCCTGAGGAGGGGTTCAGGTGGGACCTCTTTGCTCCTTCTGCAGGGTAAAATGTTTTCGTCAGAGCTGAGCAGTGTCCTTGAGTCTGCATACCAATCTCTAGCAGTAACTATAAACATCCAGTGTTATCAGTCCTAGAAGTAGACACTGTCTGAGAAACTTGCTGCTAATTTCAGCAAGTGCAACTACTTACAAGAGACTTAGCTGAAAGCAAAAGTACAAACCAGAAAATCACCTTTATCCTGATCCAAAGCAGGACAGCATGATAGGATGTAATTCCATATACTCCTGAATTAACATCTTTGCCTTTTCAAAAGCCCCTTGCTGGGGCTGTCCCCACTTAAAATGTGCTTTTTCCTGTGTACATTTATTGTCACGGTTTAACACTGGCCCAGCAATTAAACCAAATAACAGATGTTTTCTATTAATCCCCCTCTCCTCCCTGATAAGGAAAGGAGAGAGAATAAGGGAAAGAGACTTATGGGTTGGAAACTAAACTACACAACTTTAATGAAACAGTAATGATAAATAGGTAAAATTACTAAATATATACAAATATACAGGAAAAACTGATACCACGTTCCTCCCCCCTTTCCCCCAATAACTCTCACATCACCACAGAGGCTGCAGGGCAGCCCTGGGAAAGTCCAGGCTGGACTCCTGGAGTCAGCAGCAGTCGGGAGCTGGAGGCAGGAACACACAGATTCAGGCTGGCACGTATCAGGGCCACAGGCAGTTGAACAGACGGAATCCTCCCAGGATGCCAAAGCAAAACAGGGAACAGGCGAAGAAAGGGCAGGAAGAGCAGGAAGGGGTTTGACCCTTGTGATCCCTCAAATTTATACTGAGTATGATGTGTATGGGATGGAATACTCTGTTTGGTCAGTTCTGGCGTCTATCTTGTCTTGGGCCTCCCCAAAGGAGGGGTTCAGGTGGGACCTCTTTACTCCTGCAGGGTAAAATGTTCCTCAGAGCTGAGCACTGTCCTTGGCTCTGCATACCAGTCTCTGGCAGTAACTATAAACATCCCCTGTTATCAGTCCTAGAAGCAGACACTGTCTGAGAAACTTGCTGTTAATTTCAGCAAGTGCAGCTACTTACAAGAAACTTAGCTGAAAGCAAAAGTACAAACCAGAAAATCACCTTTATCCTTGCCCAAACCAGGACAATTTATACAAAGGCTTTAGAACTGCATGTAGTCCTGGTAAATATGCCTGCCAAAAACCCACCATCCCAAAAAACTGTTGCGCTTGCCTTTCGGTCTCTGGTGTTGGCCAATCTCAAACAGAGATTCTCTCCTGCGCTGGAATCTCCAGTTAAACTTCATTCCACATGATGCCAAGGTATTTTACACTTTTGGCAGGTCCTTGGATTTTCTGAGAATTTATTTCCCAGCTATCTGCCTTCAAAGCAGTTATAGTGTGGGTTAGTTGTTTTTCTACCGCCTCTTGACTAGGCCCTTGAATTAACATGTCATCAATATACTGCACAATCTGGACCTCTTGAGGTCACTGTACTCCCACCTTCTCCAGTGTTCCATGTGTAGAGGAAACCAGGTGAACACAATCAGGTGTTGCCAGTTAGGAGGAGGAAGGCATGAGCTCCTGTCAAGCTCACCTGTGCCCAATTAGGTCTGGCCCCAACTGCTCATGCGCAGGTGGGCTTAACAGGAGCTCATGCCTTCCTCCTCCTAACTGGCAACACCTGATTGTGTTCACCTGGTTTCCTCTATATCCATGTATTGCTTGGCAGCAATAAGTAGGACTATGTTTATACCCTTGTGGTAGCCAGGTAAAAGTATACTGATTTCTACCCCAAGTAAACACAAACTGGTCTTGTGCCCAGGATGGTATGGGAATGGCAAAAAACGCATTGGCAAGGTAGATTACTGCATACCAGACACCAATGTGCTTTTGAATTTTCTGAATTAGTGTCACTACTTTGGGGACCACTGCAGTGATCAATGGGGTCACCTTATTGATACCCTGATAATCTACTGTCATGTGCCAGCTACCATCCGACTTCTTTACCAGCCAGGTGGGAGCACTGAATCGAGAATGGGTATATCAGATCACCCTGGCCTCCATCAAATCATTAATTGTGGCTTGTATGTCCTCGTCTCCATCAGAGGTACAATATTGCTTTAAATTTACTATTTGCATAGCTATTGGTATGTCAGCTTCTTGTGCAATTTTTCCTACCTGAATCACCCAAATTAACCACTGCACAGGTCCAAAAGTCCACCAGGCACCATCTATATTCAATGATGGACCACATAATACGTCTATTCCAAGAATATACTCATGTGTCATGGCAATCACTACTTGAAATGTTTGCTTTGGACAATTGGTAATTTGCAAAGCTTCCTGAGTGAGCTTTCCTTGGATAGGTTGATCTCCTAAGCCCCATACTGGTGTTGCCTCACTTTTATGCTTACTAGGGTATGATGTATGTAACCATTTATGATTGTGACCTCCACTCCTGTTTCTACCAGGGCTCGGACTGTGTTGATTTTGGGGGCCCCAAAAAAATAGTACAAATAACAAACGGACGATCATCTCTGTGAACGATGTTACAACGAAACCCTTCAGACACTAGAGTTTGGCTACCCCCCTATTCTTGTTTCGGATGAGGCTGTTCAGGTGACTGCTGGAAGGAGGAGGGCAATCCCTCCCCTGGTTTGAAGCAATAAACAGTTTGCTTCATACCTTCCCAGGGGTATAGTGCTTCCTGCCCAGTGAAATGTGGTGTATCTACCTGTATGGCATGGATATTATGTTGCCGCACCAATTGGCGCAAAACGTCAATTGATTTGCCATCAATCTTCTGTTTACTTACACATCTCTGTGTGCGTGAACGAAACAAATGTTTGTTCACTAGGTTCTTTTGCTTTCCTGTCATCTCGCGGCTTCTGGTCTGCCTGGGTTTTTTTAATAAATTGATCAACATCTATACCTAGTAAGTCACTTAGTTGTTGCATTCTTTCAATTATATTCTCTATAGGATTACCATGTTCTGCCATCAATAAGGGGATTAAATATGGGTGCCAGGCTGATGGGCGTCCTTCCATTAACTTATTTCTCATGCCAGGCAGCATTTGTTGTTTCATAAACAATATGGGATGACCGAGTTCTACAGCTATTTTCATTGCTTCAGCTTTCAACAAATTACAGGCTTGCCAAAGTGTTATCCAGTCAGAGCTGGATGCAGGCCAATCACCATCCTTGGTATGTGTATCAGAGTCCTTCTGCAATAACAGCAACTAAGTTTTGTCCATTCCTTTTGCGAGAGGGCTCGGAGTAATTGCAGTACAACCAATGTGATTGAAGATAAACTTGTTTATTCACCTCCATAATGGCGTTTATATACTTTTCTCTTATCTGTGCTACATGCATGGCATTACATGATTGGTTAACACGCTCCGAACTTGCTCCTGACTTATAAGCTAATTGGTTAAAGGCTATTGACCACGCCCATGCCGAGCTATCCTGACTTAAGTGGTTTTGCTACTGACAGCCTTTTGTTATCTTGCTTGCTGCATAGCCAATTTCTTTGTCTTCTCTGTGCCAAGGTCAGTTCATTAACACATTCCTGAACATGGCTTGTTCAGTACATGTCTGCTTCTGTGGAAAAACCCCACACATTCCCCCTTTTTGTTTTTGAACAAGCCATGTTTCATTGATGATCTTTGCAGAGGTCCTGCGAAGATAAGAAGGAAAAAAAAAAAAAAGGAAAAAACAACAACAAAAAAAGCATCTTATTTTTCTAACCAACGGGCTAATTTTGCAAGCTGACTTAAAAGTGTTTCCAGCAGCTGCTTCAGGTACTTAAAATTGCTAAGGCAAATCTAGTAGATCCACTCAAGAGCTCAACATTGTCACCACAGGTGAGCAGTCTCAGGGATCCCTTTTCGCCTTTTCATTTGTTTAATTTTGTTTCAATTTGTTTCATTTTGTTTGGTAAAACTATAGGACAAGGCCAGGGACACATTGCTCCCAGTCCAATTCCGTGCCGGCTACGGAATGGACTGAGTGCCTGCTAACCTTCCAGGCCCGTCGAGTATGTCCAGCCCCTCGCTATAGCCTCACCAAAGACAAAAGATGTTTGTGTCCAGTTTTGAGACTTATTGCCCACTGATTGCGATTCCAATAAATTGAGCTCCTGAGGATCCCATGACAAACTAGCATTCAAGCCTTGTATTAACTTTACTGCACATGCTGCTACTTGATCAACCTTATTACATGAGCCTGTACTATAATTACCACATCTAAATATGGTAACCCTAATAAACACTTTCTAAAAAGATCAGTGGCAGAAGCCATTGCAACACAAAACTCCTGGGTGCCTGTTTGATTCGCCCTGGTAACCCACAAATTCTGCCTGGGATTGACATTCAGGACTCCAGGCAACAATGAGACTGAATTAATCAGTAGGCTTAAGCATATGAGTCCAAGTCCAGCTGCTGTCATTCCGGCTTGTTGTTTGGGCTCAGCTCCTCATGAGGCTTGTCTGCTGCCTCCAGATAGGGTTTAATACAGCGTAGCGGATACCAGTGAATACCGGAATCTGTGGAGACAGAAGCATAACTTCGACCTGTTAATAACATACCCGGGCCTTTCCATTCTGCCGTTCCTGGTTCCTTATATAATCATAGAATCATAGAATCATAGAATTAGCCGGGTTGGAAGGGACCTCAGAGATCATCAAGTCCAACCCTTGACCCACCGCTACGGTTGCTAGACTATGGCACTGAGTGCCACATCCAGTCTCTTTAAATGTCTCCAGGGACAGAGAATCCACCACCTCACCAGGCAGCCCATTCCAATGCCTGAATACTTTCCCTTTTTCAGAAGTGGTACCCAAACCCTTGGTTATAGATTCCCAATATACTGCAATTGGGGGTTGATCCCGCTCCCCCGTTAAACACAGGTGGTTAAGTACATATAAAGCTTTTGCAAGTCTCTTGTGGACATGGAGGATCTCACCCCCTTTTTGTTTTTGCAAAAGTGTCTTCAGTGTGCCATGAGCATGTTCCACTATGGCTTGTCCCGTAGGGCAATGGGGAATGCCAGTGGTGTGCTTAATGCCCCATCAGGAACAGAACTGTCAAAATGAGTGAGAAAAATAAGCAGGTCCATTGTCCTGGGGAACACCTAATACTGCGATAGCTGCATGCATATGTCGAATCACATGGCATCCAATTTCACCAGTTTGTGCCGTCGCCCAGATCGCCCGAGAAAATGTACCAATACAAACATGCACATACTTCATTCTCCCAAATTCTGCTACATGAGTAACATCCATTTGCCAGAGTTGCAAAGCCTGGGTACCCCTACGGTTAACACCAAACTCTAACCCTCTACCTATTCGCTGACAGGCAGGACAAGTGCGCACCTCTGCCAAGGTGAGATGAAATTGCTTAGCTAACATCTTTGTTGATTGATGGAAAAACTCATGGGACAGGCGTGCCTGTGCAAAATGATCAGGAGTGACTTGAGTATAAGTGACCAAAGCATCTGCACGATTGTTACCTATGCTAAGACCCTGATCGATCTGATGACTGCAGATGTGAGCAATAAAAAAGGGTGAGGTGCGTAGTGACACGGCCTGGTGCACCTGTAACAATATAGAATACAATTGTTGGTTCTTGAGAGGTTTGATAAAGGCACGTTCAAGACTTGCGACCACCCCTACAGCATAAAATGAGTCTGACACAATATTAACAGGAACTTGACTCCACGTCATCAATTCTTCAGAGATAGCTTTCAGCTCCAAAGTCTGGAGTGAATCTGACTGCTGACCAGGAAACAGTTGTTTTTCCCACCTTCCTTCTTCCTGCCAGGTCATAGCTGCTCTATGGGACTTCTTTCCCACATCTGTAAAAACTGTTATTCCCTTTACCGGGGTTTCAGAGCGAATTGGCTTTTCTTCCCAATCCTGTTTATTTATGAATTGCAACAATTTGAGTTTGGGATAATGCACTTTTAAATCCCCCTTAAAGTCCTGCAAGGCAATTTGGAATAACAATGAGTAACTCATTAACCAATTGAGGTAATTTAGCCATATAGGCAAATAAATGCAAGATGGATCATTTCCGCTAATTTCAACAACTCACTTTGATAATTAAATTTACCACTGCCTCAATCTGAGTACAAATCATGGATTTGGGGTGAAACGCGGGAAAAACCCATTCAATGATTTTGATGATAGTTCCTCCTGGGCAATAATAGCCTCCAGGTGAGCAGATTCCAAAGACATGTTAACAATAAAAACCACAAGAGGCAAATCTTCCGTAATCCGTGACATGTTCACTGTGATAAACATACTGGCATTTTTCACATTATTGTTTTGTTGATCGGAAGAGAATAATCAATAACCACCACATCCTGGACCATACATCCTGAACCACACATCCCAGACCATACATCCTGGAACACCACATTCTGAACCACACATCCTGGACCACCACATCCTGGAAAGCTGATAAGGACCGGGATGTGTTGCTCTGAACTGATAAGGATCAGAATGTCTTGCTCTGCACATTTTATTCTTAAAAATAAGTTGTTGTGTATTTTGTAGGTTAAGCAAAATTGCAAGAACCCGGAACTGAACGTGTTTTAAAAACCCTGCTTTGCTGTAGTTCAGCACAAACCGTTGGTGGAGCTGTGACTCCCTGGTTGCCCAGCACGCTGCCTTACTTATATACCTCAATAAATATATATTGATCTTAAAACTTTGTTAAGAGTCATAAATATATATATATATATATATATATAACATTCATGTTAGTTATTTTAGTTGCTATTTGCCTAATTGCAGCTTTTTGATTCTCTGAGAGCTTACGGGCTGTAGATGCATCAACATCCTGCCCTAATAAAGGCATCAGTGGTGCAATATCATCATTGGTTGTGCCACATACATTCCGAACCGCTGCAGTTCCCCCAACAACTTTTGAGCGTCTGCTAGAGTTCGTATCTCCACCTTAAGATCTACTTTTTGTAGTAGATCCACAAGCAAACCACAAATTGATGTATTGGCAGAACCTGCCTCACTGTGTGAGATAAGATGCTAATGATACATCGCCATAAACAACATGCTTATCAATAGTAACTAATATAATTGATAAGCCTTGTCTAATTGAATCTCTAAGCCATCTTCATATCCCTAAGTGGTTTAACCATTCATCTAACCCAGTATATGCAGCAGTTAATTTTTTCACTTTCTGAGCAGCAGCAGCGTCTGCGGGTAGCAGACATCTGGGGCCGCCACTTCTCAGCCCTGCACCCTGCCACCTCCGCCCAACCGGGGCCAGCAGCGGGAGGCCAGCCAGGTCCTGGGGCATCCCATAGCACGGTGGGAGCTGGCGCCAGACCCTCCTGAGGTGGTTCAGACAGGCAGCATTGGAAGCCTCACTCGAAGCTGAGCTGGGCCCAGAGCAGCCCCTGGCTGCCAGACATGACCGCCATTATCAAAGAGAGCGTAGTAAGGTTTTTGGATTCAAAGCATAAAAACTGTTACAAGATACACAATCTATGTGCTGCAAGACATTATGACACTGACAAATTTAACTGCAGAGCTGCACAGCACCTTTTTGAAGATCATAACCCACCAGAAGATTCAAAAATGAAATGCTATTGCTAATTACCAACCAAGTTTTCTATCTCTGTATGAAACCCCAGTGCACCATGCACCACAGTATACATCAATACTGAGGACCTTAAGCAGCTTTATCTGCTTCTAGCATTCGCTCAGAAGTTTCTAACAATTGGGCTGCCGTAGCACCTTTCAGGAGTAGTACTAATGCACATTTAGTTTTTTCATTGGCATTGTCATATGCATTTCGAATAATTCCCTTCCATCTAGTTACCAGATCCATACTTCCACCCCCCACCACCACCCTCCCCTCCCCATGTTGGATCTGGNTTACCAGGAAAAGGAGGTATATAAGTAAGGAAATTACTGCAGTCCCCTGCAATTCTCGTGCACGAAGATCCGGACAAAGACTCGCTGGAAGACAAGTAAGTATTTAAAGGGTTTTGTCCGGGTGGTGAGGTTTCGGTTCCCGGGGTGCGAGCGAGTGAGACATGAGTGAGTGAGACGTCCTCTGGACAGAGCGATTGTGGACCTTCTTGTAGTGCGGTTCTCATATCCTGCGAGGGACTGAGCCACAAACGGAGGGAAGCGTTTGACCTGAGTGAAAGAAGGCACCCTGGAAGATGGGGCAAGGTAAAAGTAAACCTTTGTTAGGTAAACCTTTTGGCTCCATAAGAGGGTATGTGGAACTTCCTGATATACCACTTGATAGTCCATTAGGAATGATATTAAAATTTTGTGGAAGTTCACCCCGACAGAAAGGAAAAACCAGAGAGAGAATGGTACATTTTTGTATGAAAATCTGGGGGGGGAAAGAAATCAGAAAGGGAGTATATTGGCCCGTTTTTGGATCTTCTGAGGACTGGATACGTCAAGCCCTAAATATATATGTGAACAACAAAAAAACATTTAGTAAGGAAGAGAGTGAATATGCTTTTATTTGGCTGACAGGAAACCATCCAGCAAGCATTTATATGGTAAAGGAGGAAGGCAGGAGAAAGCGTAGAGAATCTGAGGAGATTATTACACCTCCTCCTCCATACACGAATCTTCCTGCCCCTCCTTTGCCCCCTAGTGACCCAGAAGGAGAATCTTCGGAAAGTAAACAGGAAGACCGAAGGGAACCAGAGAGACGAATCCTTACTAGGAGTCAGTCAAAAGAAAGGGGAGGCTTGTATCCCTTAAGGGAAATAGCCTTAGGAGGCCCACAACCAGGTACAGGATTTGTCTTGGTCCCACTCAGTCCTATGGATGTGAGGGACTTTAAGGGGGATTTAAAAGTGCATTATCCCAAACTCAAATTGTTGCAATTCATAAATAAACAGGATTGGGAAGAAAAGCCAATTCGCTCTGAAACCCCGGTAAAGGGAATAACAGTTTTTACAGATG
>JAAWXA010000111.1:129512-140476 GCA_038090715.1 Florisuga fusca
CACATCTCACATGATGGATTTACGAGATATCATAATACAGGGGATAAGAGAATCCATCCCCAGAGGGCAAAATATTAATAAGGCCTTTAATGAGTGTCAAAAGAAAGATGAAACTCCAACAAAATGGTTGGAAAGACTGAGAAAAAGTTTACAGCTGTATTCAGGATTAGATCCTGATACACCCTTGGGCCAGACCTTATTAAAAACACAATTAGTGGCAAAATCCTGGAATGATATTAGAAAGAAATTAGAAAAAATAGAAGACTGTCAGGAAAAAGGTTTAGATGAACTTCTTAGAGAAGCACAAAAAGTCTATGTAAGAAGGGACGAAGAACTTCAAAAATTACAAGCTCAGCTTTTGGTAGCAGCAGTGAGAGAAATAGGACCCCCGTCCAGAATAAATAAGAAGAATATTGTTCAACCTAAACCTTTGGTAAACAGAGATATAGAATGCTACTACTGTAAAAAGAAGGGACACTTGAAACGGAATTGTAGGGAACACCTGCAAGATGAGCAGGTGTTCAAGAAGGACTAGGGGGGTCAGAGGCTCCATCTGCTGGGGACAACTAAGAACTCGGAGCCCTTGATAAAATTAAAATTAGGTCCCCAGCAGCAAGATTATGAGTTCTTGGTGGACTCAGGGGCTGAAAGATCGACAGTCCAAACTATTCCCTGGGGATGTGTAGCCTCCCAGGATACGTTACAAGTGATAGGAGCAAAGGGAGAACCCTTTAGGGTACCCCTTATTGAAAACATAGAAATAGAGGTAAATAACAGTCTGTGGGCACATTTCTGTTACTTCCAGAAGCTGAGTATAATCTGCTTGGCAGGGATTTAATGATTACTTTAGGGATAGGCTTACAAGTAACAGAGCAACAACTACATGTGAGGTTATTGGCTCTAACTCCTGAAGATGAGAAAAAGATAAACCCTGAGTTTTGGTATACCCCTGACTCTGTCGGCTGGATAAATATAAAACCAATAGAAATCACCATTAGAGATCCAGAAAATCCCATTTGAGTAAAACAATATCCTATTTCTCAAGAAGGAAAAAGGGGCTTACAACCAGTAATACATAGATTATTAGCCCAAGGGCTACTGGAACCCTGTATGTCACCCCATAATACCCCTATTTTACCAGTTAAGAAACCTGATGGCTCGTATCTATTAGTACAAGATTTAAGAGAAGTGAATAAAAGAACCGTGACTCGGTTTCCAGTGGTTGCTAACCCATATATGATTTTGAGCCAGCTTCCTCCTGAATACACGTGGTATACAGTAATTGATTTAAAAGATGCTTTCTGGTCTTGTCCTTTAAAAGAGGAGTGTAGAGATTACTTTACATTTGAATGGGAAAACCCAGAAACATACAGGAAGCAGCAACTTAGATGGACAGTTTTACCTCAAGGGTTTACTGAATCCCCTAACCTGTTTGGACAAGCCCTAGAACAACTTCTAGAGGCTTTTGAGACACCACCAGAAACAGTTTTGATTCAATATGTAGATGACTTATTGATAGCAGGTAAGTCACAGGATGACGTTAGAAATGGGAGTATTAAATTATTGAATTTTCTCAGCCTTAAGGGACTAAAAGTATCTAAATCAAAACTACAATTTACTGAGGAAGAAGTGAAATATTTAGGACATTGGCTCAGCCAGGGATATAAAAGACTCGATCCGGAGAGGGTCAACGGAATCCTCTCATTACCCGCCCCAACCAACAAAAGACAGATAAGGCAGCTTTTGGGACTACTGGGTTACTGTAGACAATGGATTGAGAATTACAGTAGTAAAGTTAAATTTCTATATGAAAAATTAATAAAAGATGGGTTACTGAAATGGACCCAAGATGATGAGGCCAAATTGACCACCATTAAACAAGACCTGGTGTCACGGTTTAACACTGGCCCGGCAATTAAACCGAATAACAGATTTTTATATTAATCCCCCTCTCCTCCCTGATAAGGAAAGGAGAGAGAATAAAGGAAAGAAACTTATGGGTTGGAAACTAAACTACACAACTTTAATGAAACAGTAATGATAAATAGGAAAAATTACTAAATATATACAAATATACAGGAAAAGATTGATCCCACGTTCCTCCCCCCTTTCCCCAATAACTCTCACGTCACCACGGAGGCTGCAGGGCAGCCCTGGGAAAGTTCAGGCTGGACCCTGGGGTCAGGAGCAGTCGGGAGCTGGAGGCAGGAACACACAGATGCAGGCTAGCACAGATCAGGACCACAGGCAGACGAACGGACGGAATCCTCCCAGGATGCCGAAGCACACAGGGAAACCCAGTGAAGGAAGGACAGGACGAGAAGCAGGAAGAGAAAGAAAGGTGTCGACCCTCGTGATCCCTCAAATTTATACTGAGTATGATGTGTATGGGATGGAATACTCTGTTTGGTCAGTTCTGGCATCTATCTTGTCTCGGGACTCCCAAAGGAGGGGTTCAGGTGGGACCTCTTTACTCCTTCTGCAGGGTAAAGTGTTTTCCTCAGAAGCGAGCAATGTCCTTGGCTTTGCATACCAGTATCTAGCAGTAACTATAAACATCCAGTGCTATCAGTCCTAGAAGCAGACACTGTCTGAGAAACTTGCTGTTAATTTCAGCAAGTGCAACTACTTACAAGAAACTTAGCTGAAAGCAAAAGTACAAACCAGAAAATCACCCTATCCTGGCCCAAACCAGGACACCTGGTAAATGCTCCCGTGTTAAGTTTACCAGATATCAGGAAACCATTTTACCTTTTTGTTAACATCGATAGTGGTACTGCCTATGGCGTACTTACGCAAACTTTGGCCGATACTAGAAAACCCATTGGTTATTACTCTAAATTATTAGATCCGGTTAGTCGAGGTTGACCCACTTGTTTGCAAGCTATTGTAGCAACTGCGTTACTTGTAGAAGAAGCTACAAAGGTTACCTTGGGAGGAGATTTGAAAGTGTATACCCTTCATAATTTAAGGGGCATATTACAACAAAAGGCAGATAAATGGATAACTGATAGCAGGTTGTTCAAATATGAAAGCATTCTGCTTAACTCTCCTAGATTACAACTGGAAGTAACCAGTCTGCAAAATCCAGCACACTTTCTTTATGGAGAGCCAGGAGACACTGATGCATGATTGCCTGAAAACCATTGAATTACAGACAAAAATTAGGGAAGATTTGGAGGAGGAAGAATTACAGGAAGGACTTAAACTATATATTGATGGTTCTTCCCGTGTGGTTCATGGCAAAAGACGATCAGGATATGCTATAATAGAAGGTGACACTTTCCAAGTCAAGGAATCAGGCCCTCTAAATTCCAATTGGTCAGCGCAGGCTTGTGAATTATATGCACTTTTAAGATCCCTGCAAATATTGAAAGGGCAGATTGGTACCATTTTTACGGACTCTAAATATGCTTTTGGTGTAGTACATACCTTTGGAGAAATTTGGGAAGAAAGGGGATTAATAAATACCCAGGGAAAGGGTCTTGTACATGAAACCTTGATTAAAGCAGTCTTACGGGCCTTGAGAGACCCTAAAAGGATAGCTGTAGTACATTTGAAGGGTCATCAATGAGGTTTTTCACAAGACATAAGGGGAAATAATTTAGCAGATGAAGCAGCTAAGAAAGCAGCCTTATTAGTGATTTCAGACTTGGAAACTGATCAACCAAGACTTACCAACATAGTTTTTACAGAGAGCGAAAAACAAAAATTACTTCTGGTTGGCTCAACAGAAAAAGATGGTAAATGGTACCTACCAGATGATAGAGAAATACTACCAAAGGCCCTAGCACACAAGATCCTGATGAAACTTCATGACCATACTCATTGGGGAACACAGGCTCTTGTGTATCATTTTGAGCTTAAATATGCCTGTATTGGCCTTTATGGAATTGTAAAGACAATATTGGGACATTGTCTTGTCTGTCAGAAGGTAAAAAAGATGCAATTGCGAGACCGGATATCAGGAGGAAGGGAGCTTGCTAAAAGACCATTTAAAAGAATACAGGTAGATTTTACCGAGGTCCCCAAGGTGGGGAGATATAAATACCTCTTAGTTATAGTAGATCATTTGACTTGCTTTGTGGAAGCTTTCCCAACAGCTCGTTGTACTGCTAAAATAGTTACTCAAGTTTTGCTGGAAGAAGTTATTCCTAGGTATGGGGTTGTAGCAGTAATTGATTCAGATAGAGGCCCACACTTTACTTCAAAAATAATACGAAATATAATGTCTTTGTTAGGAATCACTTGGGAATATCATACACCCTGGCATCCTCAAAGTTCAGGAAAAGTGGAAAGAATGAATGGAGAAATTAAGAAACATCTAACTAAGCTTGTGCTGGAAACTAAGTTAAACTGGGTTAAATGTCTGCCTCTAGCTTTGCTACATATTAGGACCCAGCCTAGAGCAGATATGGGAATATCACCTTTTGAAATGTTGTATGGTATGCCTTATGATTTTGGATTCTCAGTGGACCACCCCGGGAACTTAAAAAGAAGGGTATGGTAGTACAGCGTCCTCCACTAGATATGGCTATACATACTATTAAACCAGGAGACCGAGTTCTGATAAAAACTTGGAAAGAATCCTCTTTAACCCCTAGATGGGAGGGACCTTTTCTTGTTCTCTTCACTACAGATACTGCTGTTCTTGCTACAGAAAAGGGATGGATCCATGTGAGTAGAATCAAAGGACCCATTACAGCCACTGCTGATTCGTGGACTGCATCACCAGGAGAAGGATTGAAATTAAAAATCATGCAACAAGGAAGCTGCATGAGTATTACACAGGGACTGGGGTTGGGTGCAGAATTTCCACCTGATGTCAATGAACGATTAACTCAGATGGACCAAGGTAATACTTCCTTTACTTACTAGAATTACTGGATGCTCTTATCAAGTTCTGAGTATTAGAGATTTATTGGAGCTTACTTTTACAATTACTCAAAACCGCTTTCAATATTATAGCAATCCTGCCATTGAGCAATGTTTATCTCGTGGTTGTAACTGTGGATTCTTCACCTGTAACTATTTTGTACATCTATTGCGTGGGAGATGTCATAAAACTTATTGGTGTGAAAGGGAAGTTTTAATACAAACTGTAAATACTGCATATATCTGTTCTGATTGACGACCCTATTATACCTTTAACCATCTTGCAGATAAATTTGAGCCTATCCTGAGTAACCAGTGGTTAGATGAACATGGTCGTCCTGACGAGGATACTGTAAGGCACAGTTGGATTCTAGAAAATAGTGAACGATTTGGGCAACTGATGCTGATAGGAGAATTAATGCCCTTGGCCAATCTCATTGAGGTTCAGAAACCTACCCATGTGGTCTCCTTGTGATGTTCCAAGGACTCGCCCTCTGAGCAACTAATGGAAAGCAAGTGAGCCCCTGATAACTGACTGCTGCCACCAAGAAGACTCCATATACCTGTTGCTCCCAGTAAAGGAGTAGACACGGTTAAGGTGGAGAGTCAAAATGATGGGGTATGCACCTTTTGCACTGTCTATGTTTGCTCTAATTCACTTACGCTACATCTTGGGGAGTCCTGAACATCAACCGTATAAATGGTCTCTGATCCAGTATTATACAAGAAATTATAACTCCGGGTGCCCCAAGTTTCTCAACCTCTATGTGTAAATTGGCACTAATATCACCCTGCTTGGATCTAATGGGGTATTATTTTTGCCCCGCTTCTAATCCTGGAAAGTCCTGTTGTAATTACCTGGGCCACTATTATTGTGCTTATTGGGGTTGTGAAACAATAGCAGCATATTGGACGCCAGGAGGGGGAAAAGATAAATTTTTAAATGTAGGGTGGGGGCTGACAGGATGTAGTCCCCCACAGAGAGACTCAAGCAGAGGTATTACTACACCTGGGAATTGTAAGTATCTTTACCTAAACGTCACTTCACCAACAGACCAAGGATGGTTCACAGGACGAATTTGGGGAGTAAGGTATTGGGAACCTGGGACAGACAAGGGGGGACTGATAATGATAAAGAAAGAAGTCCCAAACGTTCCTATTCAGATAGGGCCTAATCAAATACTTACTGGACATATAGCCTCTGAAAAAAACATCATTACCACGGGTGTTCCGGAACAGATATATGCTACTACTGAAAATACTACATATATACACCCTATGCACTCTCTTTGGAACTTAATGCAGGTTGCCTATTTCGCTCTTAATTCGACTAATCCAAATTTAAACAGGACCTGCTGGTTATGTTATGATGTTAACCCTCCCTTTTATGAAGCTATAGGATCTCTATCTCCCTATCGCCGAAGTAACCTAAGTCACCCACTTCAGTGTGTATGGGGTCTGGAGGGTAGTAAAGGCATCACTTTACAACAAGTTAGAATTAAGGGAAGGTGTATAGGGACAATACCAGAGAAATTTAAATATATTTGTGTCGATAGATCTAGGGGTCATACACTATATCAGTGGATCATCCCTGCAAATGGAACCCGCTGGCTATGTGCAAAGACGGGCTTAACACCTTGTGTATCTGTCTCTACTTTGAGCAGGCTTCAGGATTTTTGTATTCAGGTTACTGTTATCTCTAGGATTCTCTATCATAAAGAAGAAAATATGTACCATGGCTTAGAACAAATCCCTAACATGTACGTTAGATCTAAAAGAGAACCTATTGCAGCAATAACTATAGCAGCTCTGTTCAGTCTTGCTGGTACTACTGTAGGAGTCACTTCAATTGTTCAACAGAACCAGGGCTTTGTAGCTTTGTGAGCTGCTGTGGATGAGGATTTGGAAAGAATTGAGAGATCTCTCTCTTATTTGGAAAAATCATTGACATCTCTATCTGAGGTAGTTTTACAAAACTGTAGGGGATTAGATTTACTTTTCCTTAAACAAGGAGGTTTATGTGCTGCATTAGGGGAAGAATGTTGCTTTTATGCTGATCATACTGGGGTGGTACAGGACTCTTCAACAAAAGTAAGGGAAGGATTAGAAAGGAGAATCATAGAATTAGCCGGGTTGGAAGGGACCTCAGAGATCATCAAGTCCAACCCTTGACCCACCGCTGCGGTTGCTAGACTATGGCACTGAGTGCCACATCCAGTCTCTTTTTAAATGTCTCCAAGGACGGAGAATCTACCACCTCACCGGGCAGCCCATTCCAATGCCTGATCACCCTCTCCGTAAAGAAATTCTTTCTAATATCTAACCTAAATCTCCCCTGGCACAACTTAAGACTGTGTCCTCTTGTCTTGTTGAAAGTCGTCTGAGAAGATGTGAACGAGAAAGCACTCAACCCTGGTATGAAACCTGGTACAATCAGTCTCCTTGGTTAACCACATTATTGTCTACTTTATTAGGTCCTTTAATAATGCTCCTGGTAACTTTTACTTTGGGCCCTTATATTCTTGGGAAACTACTTACTTACTTACGAAATCAATTGGATTCCGTTAAGCTAATGACTCTGCAGCGCAATGCACAAGAAACTGATGATCAGAGCTGTGTACTGGAACACGAACTGGTTATTAAGTTTGATCAACAAAACAATAAAAAATAAAAGGGGGGAATTGTGATAAACATACTGGCATTTTTCACATTATTGTTTTGTTGATCGGAAGAGAATAATCAATAACCACCACATCCTGGACCATACATCCTGGATCACCACATCCTGAACCACACATCCCAGACCATACATCCTGGAAAGCTGATAAGGACCAGGATGTGTTGCTCTGAACTGATAAGGATCAGAATGTCTTGCTCTGCACATTTTATTCTTAAAAATAAGTTGTTGCGTATTTTGTAGGTTAAGCAAAATTGCAAGAACCCGGAACTGAACGTGTCTAAAAAACCCTGCTTTGCTGTAGTTCGGTGCAAACCGTTGGTGGAGCTGTGACTCCCCGGTTGCCCAGTGCACTGCCTTACTTGTATACCTCAATAAATATATATTGATCTTAAAACTTTGTTAAGAGTCATAAATATATATATATATATATATATAACATTCATGTTAGTTATTTTAGTTGCTATTTGCCTAATTGCAGCTTTTTGATTCTCTGAGAGCTTACGGGCTGTAGATGCATCAACATCCTGCCCTAATAAAGGCATCAGTGGTGCAATNGGGAGGGGGGGAGTCCACATTCTGAGATCCCTCACCCACGTTTTCCAGCTTCTCTCTCTCTGGTTCCTTCGACGATTCTGGTGCCGGTGATGTTTTCAGTCGCTTCTGGCTTTGCTTCTTGGCCCCATTTTTACTTTTCAGCAGAACCCCAGGGTCAAATGGCACAGTTGGCTGAGTTTGAATCAGCGTAGCCCCCTCAGGTGCTAGTGGGGGTATTTTAAGTGTCTCAAATAACTGTTTAGAGGTCAAGTCCATATTTTGAGCATTCGTTGGTACTGGTAGATTAGACGTTAAGGCAGCAAACTTAACTGCTGACGCCCCTCTCACTTTTCATTTCTTTTACTGTGTCTCGAATCAGTCTCCATAATGTGGCTAATTTTCCAGCCTCCTTAAATCCTTTGCTAATTCCATCCTATAGGGACTTCCCAATTTCTTCCCACGTTTTCAGCTTGAAAGCTATACCAACAGTGGGGATCAGGGCTTTCTCTTTAGCCCACCGTAGTAGCTGCTTGCCACGTTCATAATGTATCCCTCTCATAGAGAGGATATTTCGGAGGAGTCTCATCGCTGCCACTTCTGTCTTGGTCAGTGATCCCCCCATCTCCTCCTCAGCCACCTGGGTGCCTGTTTCCCAGGATTTCAACCTAGTGCTAGGATTTCCTTTAATATATGGGCTCACCACTTCTGATCCAGCGGAGCGTATTCTCCCAGTGCTGGGGTGAGCACTGATTAGGCTGGCTTCCTCCCTTCCCTCGTCCGAACCTTTTGCTGCGTCGTCTTCAGCAGTTCAGCGAGTTCAAGCCTGGTCAGTGTTCAGGCACCATTTTTTGCGAGAGGGCTTGGAGTAATTGCAGTACAACCAATGTTATTGAAGCAAAACTTGTTTATTCACCTCCATAACGGTGCTTATATACTTTTCTCTTATCTGTGTTACATGCTGTCGTGATCCGAGTTATTATTTTAATATTTTGTTTATGAGGAAATCTCAGCCTCTGCTTCAGAGACGACGCATAGAATTGCAGGCTAACACGTTTTAAAACTTAAACAAGTTACGAGGATTTATTTTTTACGGAAGGCACAGAAAATTAAAGGTTAAGGGTAACCGGGGAGGAGAGTCAAGTTCAGTTACCGCGTTCCTGTAGCAGTGTGAAGGAAAAAAAAAAAAAACACTCCGCCGCGCTTTTTTTGCCTCAGGGTTCTGCGTCGGGTGCACGAAGTTCTTCGGGGCCCGCTGGTTCACGCGTGGCTTTCTCCATGTTGTGGGCCGGCAGGCTGGAAGGCAGGCTTCTGGCAGGCTCCCGGCAGGCTTCTTTTCAGGGGTATTTTTATAATGAAAAAGGGGAGCGAACCCCCCCTTATTTCTCCCTCGTGCGAGTTACTGGTAGACCAATAGTTTCAGAGCAGAGAATTCTTCCGGAGACAACTTATCAGTTGATGCCAGGCGCCAGGAGACTTGTTTTCCTGTTTACTGTCTTTAGATATGTAAATGTGTTTGATATGTAAGCTTAAGGAAGAAACTTACTCAAGAATCAATTATTTTTTAAAGGGTTCACATCACATGCATGGCATTACATAATTGGTTAACACGCTCCAAACTTGCTCCTAACTTATAAGCTAATTGGTTAAAGGCTATTGACCACGCCCATGCCGAGCTATCCTGACTTAATTTTTTTTGCTACTGACAGCCTTCTGTTATCTTGTTTGCTGCATAGCAAATTTCTTTGTGTTCTCCGTGCGAAGGTCAGTTCGTTAACACATTCCTGAACATGGCTTGTTCAGTACATGTCTGCTTCTGTGGAAAAACCCCACACATTCCCACCAACTCGCCGAAGGGCAGGCTGTACATAAACATCATTTGTTAGTCCCATGAATTTTTTTGCGTCTTCATTATCAAGCAGAATAGAGTATGCACCCTCCTCCATCAGCCTCACCAGCCATGCTTGAGGCTTCTCCCCCAGTTGCTGTTTATATTTGCTCAATAGATTCTTTATACCCTCCAGGGTAAAATCAGTCAGCTCATCTTGCCTCTCTGTCCTGGCACTGTACAAATGCTTTCCTACGGAGCACAGGCACAGCCCATTTTCCTTTTGTTCGAAACACACTCCCCTCTCGCTCTACATAACCATTTCCTAAATCCTCACTAAAATCAGTATTCCAAGTATCACTGTCCCAGTGTTCAGGATTCCAGTCCAGAAAAATCATCCCACACTTGAGCCCCTACAGGCATGCATGTTGTTCCTCGCTTTCTTTTCACTACATGCACCGCATATTGTGTTGCTAATTTGGTGCATTTTTCTTCTAAGCGTTCTCTTTGCTCTGTCATCTCTAGTACAGATGTTCGTAGAGAAGAACCTGACTCTGCTTGATTTTTTTGGCTTGTACTGCCTGCAACTGGTTGTAGAGACATCTGTTTTTCTCCTGTTCTTGTAATCGCCTGATTACCACTTTATATGCCAAAAGTAAGGCACTCCCCATGCGCCCAGCATGTTCATCCCAGGTCGCTTTCTCCATCTGCTCAGTTCCCAGTACCTTAACACTTCCATAGGATCTTTCTGTCTCCATGGTTTGGGGCACACACAAGTACAGGTTTCCTACCAATTCCATAAAGTATTCCAAAGATTATTGTTCCATTCAAAAACTTTTCCATGGTGGTGCCATTTCTTTTCTCCTGCTTGCAGCGCTCCCGAGGAAGAATCTCTGCATGTTATATTGATTGCGCAGACTCATCAACAGCTGTTCACACTGGTCATACCACACAGACAAACATAGAACACAGATAATAACTGCACAAATTACACCAAACACCAAAATGATGAACATAAACCTGGCTAACTAAAAAACAGTAAGAGGGCGG
>JAAWXA010000112.1:0-30164 GCA_038090715.1 Florisuga fusca
CTCTTCTCTTCTCTTCTCCTCTCCTCTCCTCTCCTCTCCTCTCCTCTCCTCTCCTCTCCTCTCCTCTCCTCTCCTCTCCTCTCCTCTCCTCTCCTCTCCTCTCCTCTCCTCTTCTCTCCTCTCCTCTCCTCTCCTCTCCTCTCCTCTCCTCTCCTCTCCTCTCCTCTCTCCTCCATGCTGAACACCCCCAACTCTCTCAACCTGTTCCAGGCTCTCCCCACCCTCCAATTCAAGTATTTCTTCCCCATCTCCAACCTCAATCTCCCCTCTCCAAGTTTTAACCCATTTCCCTTGTCCTCTCCCTACCCCCCCGTGTCCAAAGCCCTCCCCCAGCTTTCTTGTAGCCCCTTCAGATATTGGGAGGTTGCTCTGAGCTCACCTGGGAGCCTCCTCTCTTTTGTCTATTATCCTCCCCCAGCACATCCCATGGGCCCATCTCTGGGAAGGAGAAAGGGGCTGAGATGGAAATGCAGAGATGCAGAGGTGTCCGTGTCCCCAGCCCATTTCCCATGCTGAGCCACTTCCCTGCAGTGTTGATGTATTTCTGCCATTGCCCAGAGAGAGGGTGATAACACCCAAAAAGTGATGGTAATAGCCAAAAAGTGGATTTTGTAATCCCAGCACTTTCCAAGCAATCTGGAAATGTATTGATTGTGCCCTCCCAGTATAATAAATAAGTAAAGGGAATTAATGCTGCATCTGAGAGTGAAAAATTTGGTCCTTCCATGCAGTAATCTCAGCAAAGGATGTGCAGTTCCTGGCTGTGCCTTTCGGGCAGGCTGCCAGGGGCTGATTGATAACAGGAATTTTGCTAACTGCTTTCAGGAGCAAATTAAGGAACAAGTTAAAATATCTGTGCTTTGGTATTGAAAAACAGCCTCAGTAAGTATGCCTGAAGACTGCATTAGTCAAGATGAACCTTTCAGCTGTAAGAGCTGCCTCTTCAGCCATCCCTCCTCG
Organism: Florisuga fusca; assembly: GCA_038090715.1. NCBI lineage: Eukaryota > Metazoa > Chordata > Aves > Apodiformes > Trochilidae > Florisuga > Florisuga fusca. Next base: position 961 of record JAAWXA010000112.1, read on the forward strand.
TCAGCCCCATTAAAAATAAACAACATCCATGGGCAGAGGAAAAGGCAAATTGAGGGCTCAGCTCTGGCTCCCATGGGAGGTTTCAAGGTTCAACGTCAAGCAATGGCTTTAAACTGGAAAAGGGGAGATTTGGGTGAGGTCTTAGGAAGAAATGATTCACTATGAGGTTGGTGAGATGGTGGAATAGATCCAGAGAAGCTGTGGCTGCCCCATCCCTGGCAGTGTCTCAGCCCAGGTTGGATGGGGCTTGGAGCAACCTGGGCTGTGGGAGGTGTCCCTGCCCATCCAGGGGACTGGGACTGGAGGAGCTGGAAGGTCCCTTCCAACCCAAACCAGTTTGGGATTCTCTCCTACAGAATTATTTTTGACATTTTGGGGTACACAAGTAGCAGTTGTGCTTCAGGAAGATGAGTTTGCAGTGGGGAATAGCACACTGCTGTTTGCTGAGCAGAACTGGATATTCAGAGAATCATGGAATGGTTTGGATTTGAAAGGAACGTTAAAAGATCTCCTATTTCCCACCCCCCTGCATGGGCCAATATCTCAGTGCTGTGTGTGGCACAGCTCCTGGCACACCAAGGGACAGACAGAGCCCCTTTTGGGGACAACACTCTCTGCTGTAGACCCTGTCCCAGGCTGCCCAAGGAAGCTGTGGCTGCCCCATCCCTGGCAGTGTCTCAGCCCAGGTTGGATGGGGCTTGGAGCAACCTGGGCTGTGGGAGGTGTCCCTGCCCATCCAGGGGGTTGGGATTCACTGATCCTGAAGGTCCCTTCCAACCCAAACCAGTCCGGGATTCCATGATCCCAAATGCTGTCACCCCAGCACTCTCCTGCTCACAACTCCCCTGTCCCGAGTTGTGGATGAAAAACCCACGAGGTGCAAATCCCCTCCCTGGTTATACTGGTGGGAACAGACAGGATCTGGGAACGGAAAGGATTTCCCAGTGCATGGTCAGAGGTGGGGTATATAGAATCCCAGAATCCCAGGATCATTTGGGTGGGAAAGGAGGAATTTCTAAGGAGGAATTATTGCTGAGGGATTCCAGTTGGACTCCAAGTCCTGACCTCCTGGTGCTCATCACAGCCCCAGCTTGCTCCTGGTTGCACCATGTGGATGTTCAGCAGCTCCAGGCAGGTGAGGAGCCCTTGAATGAGCCAAAGTGAACCTGCCAGGACATCCCAGGCAGCAGCAAGGAGAGAGGGGAGGTGGGAAACTCCCCAGGCTGGGGAGTGATGCTGGGTACCAGGGCACAGGGAGCTACATCCCACCTGGGGCTGGGGAGGGACTTTTTATAGGGGCTTTTAGCCATAGGATCCCAGAATCCCAGGATCATTGGGTGGGAAAGGAGCTCTGGGATCCTCAAGTCCAACCCTTGATCCACTCCCCCCGTGGTTCCCAGCCCATGGCACTCAGTGCCACATTCAGTCTCTTCTCCAAAACCTCCAGGGATGGAGAATCCACCCCCTCCCTGGGCATCCCCTTCCAATGCCTCAGCACCCTCTCTGCAAAGAATTCCTTCCTAATATCCAACCTAAACCTCAATCCAGCTCTGCCAGGGGAGGTTTAGGTTGGATATTAGGAAAAAATTCTTAAGCCCATGGCTTCTTGTCTGACTGAGAGCTGCCTGGGAGCAGAGCCCGACCCCCCCCTGGCTCCAACCTCCTTTCAGGGAGTTGTAGAGAGTGATGAGGTCTCCCCTGAGCCTCTCTTCTCCAGGCTGAATGGGTCTTGGTCCATTTATCCCAGCATGGATTTCCTGGGTGACCTTCAGCTCAATTTCTTTGTTCCCATGGACTCCTGTTAAAATCCCAGCTGAGCCTCTCTGGAATACTGGAGATGGAGGAGTTGGCAGTGCTGGGTTAGTGGCTGGACTTGATGATCTTAAAGGTCTTTTCCAAGCTAAAGAATTGTAGGATTCTCTGAAGGGCTCCCAGGGGATGTTTTTCCATGCAGGTTTTTTCCTCAGACACCAAGCCCTGCCCAGTATCTTCCCATTTCAGCACACCCAGTCCCATCACATTCCCCATCCCATCTGCTTTCCCTCTGTAGACACAACTGATTGATTCATCCCCATGTCCTCTGGCTGATGACCACATCTTTCTTTTTTTCCCCATCACATTTCATTGCACATCCAGCCTGAGATGCAGAAAACCTCCAAGGCAGAGATTATTTGTGGGTTTGTTTTGTTTTTTTTTTTACATGGTGAACTCTTGTTTTGTTTTTTTTTCCCAGTCCTGGCTGGTCTCTGAGATCTATGGATAAGGAGATTTTAAGAGCAGAGAGCTGCAAAATAATAAATATGATAAAGATGATAATAGTAATAAAGATGATCCTGATGGGCTGGTTTCCATCACCTTGGCCAGACCTTCTGTGGGTCTGTGAGAGAAATGAGACTCTTTTGGTTTGTTCCCAATGTCCTACAGCTTCCCTGCCTCTCAGTTTTCACTCCTGCCCAGCACATATCATGTGCAAAGTGCTGCCCAACCATAGCTGTGTTTCATGGGAGCAGAGATGCCCAAAAAACCACCTTTGGGTCTGGGAGAGACTGGAATCACTGAGTCCTTGGAGTAGAAAACAGCTGGGATCAGGACCAGGCAGGATCAGGAGCAACGAGGCCATCTCATCCCTGGGATTAGACACCAAATCCAGTTTGAGTTCAACCAAGGGGTCCCTGAGAGCGCTTCCAGCAGCCAACAGCCTCAAATCCAAGAGGTTTGTGCCATGAATGAAGGTGGAAATGGGCAGGTTGGGTATTAACCCTCTTAATCCAGGATTGCCTTTGGTTTCCCCCAGGAGAAGATGTGGAGATTTAGTCCTGGAAAACCATCAGCATGGCTCAAAGACTGAACTCCAGAGGTAGAACCTGCAGCAAATATGCAGGGAGTTTCATGGAGACTGCAGTGGTGGGACAAGAATCCCAGAGTGGTTTGGGTTGGAAGGGACATTCAGGATCATTTAAGTCCCAACCCCCTGGATGGGCAGGGACACCTCTCTCAGCCCAGGGTGCTCCAAGCCCCATCCAACCTGGGCTGAGACACTGCCAGGGATGGGGCAGCCACAGCTTCCTTGGGCAGCCTGGGACAGGGGCTCAGCACCCTCACACCAAACAATTTCTCCCTCCCATCTCCTCTCCATCTCCCCTCTTGCAGCTGGAAACCCTTCCCCCTCATCCCATCCCTCCAGGCCCTTGTCCAAAGTCCCTGCCCAGCTTTCCTGGAGCCCCTTCAGGACCTGGAAGATGCTCCGAGGGCTCCCCAGAACCAGGTGCTTGGAACTGGAGGAGCTGGAAGGTCCCTTCCAACCCAAACCAGTCTGGGATTCTATGATTAAAGACCTCTGAGATCATGAAGTGCAAAAATTTCAAGAGCTTCACCCTTGGAGCAAAGGGCCAAATATTGAAAAGGAACATCCCATGTGCCAAGCAATGCCTCCTGTGCTACCACCTGGATTCTGGAATCCCCTGGAGACTGAGGCTGGGGAGCAGCCCCAGAGGAACGTGGTTCAAGGTAGTGCAGGAAGAACCAGCTGGGGACAATGCTTCACCATGGAAAAGAAAAAAGAAAAAGGGGAACAAAACTGATAAATACCAAACGGTGCACGGTGAGAGTTACAGAGTGTGCCCCAGGTGCTTGGAAAGTTATTTGTAAGCAGCCATGAGTTGTTAAATTAATTTCCCTACATTATCTGTCAGGAGGTGAGTGCAGCCTCGTCAGCTTTGCTGGTGATGTGGGATTGTGGCCAAACCATTTCATGGTGGCTCCTGAGTTGTCAGAACCTCAGAATCACAGAAGGACAGAAAGTGAGGGGTGGGAAGGGACCTCAAAAATCACCCAGTCCAACCCCCCTGTCCCAGCAGGGTCACCTCCAGCAGGTGACACAGGGACACATCCAGGGGGGGTTTGGATGTCCCCAGACAAGGAGACTCCACAACCTCCCTGGGCAGCCTGGGCCAGGGCTCCCTCACCCTCACAGGGAAAAAATTCTTCCTAATATTTCTATGGAACCTCCTGTGTTCCAGTTTATACCCATTGCCCCTTGTCCTGTTGTTGGTCACCCCTGGGAAAAACTTTACTCCATCCTCCTGGCTCTCTCCCCTTCCATATTTATAAACATTACTGAGCTCACCCCGCACTACTGAGCTTCTCTTCTCTTCTCTTCTCTTCTCTTCTCTTCTCTTCTCTTCTCTTCTCTTCTCTCCTCTCCTCCAAGAGCCCGCAGTTCCCTGTCCTTCTGGAACTGAGGGGCCCAGAACTGGACACAAGATTCCAGATGTGTCCTCCCCAGGGCAGAGCAGAGGGGGAAAATTCCTAAATTCTTTGCAGATCAGGACAACAGAGCAGGACAACCTTCTCCTTCCTCCGGGTATTTCACATCCAATTTTTGCTGTGTCTTCTGGGGAACCTCCAAATGTGCCAAGGACTCCAAACTTCTGCTTCCAAAATTTCTTTGCTCCACTGTTAGGGTGGCATTTTNCCTGCTCCAGCACCTCAATCTCCTTCTGGAACTGAGGGGCCCAGAACTGGACACAAGATTCCAGATGTGACCTCCCCAGGGCACAGAGGGGGAGGAGAACCTCTCCTGACCCACTGACCACCCCCTTCTCATTCCCCCCAGATGCCTTTGGCCTCCCTGACCACATTGTTGGCTCATGGTCACCCTTCCACCCACCAGCACCCCCAGGTCCCTTTCCCCTTTGCTGCTCTCCAAGAACTCAGTCCCCACCCTGTACTGATTTTTGGGGTTGTTTGTTCCCAGGTGTCAGACTCCACACCTGCCCTTGTTGTAATACATTCCATTTCTCCCTGCCCAACTCTCCAGTCTGTCCAGGTCCCTCTGAATGGAATTCTTCCCTTGCAAGGGATGGCAGGTGGGAAGCTGGAAGCTGTTTCCAGTGAGCCCTGGTCCATCCCTGGCTAACCAGTGGGATGGGGACATGGCAGGGATGGGATTTGGGACTTTTTTTTCAGTCCAGGCTTTTTCCTGAGATGGATCCATTAGGGACCACGTGGAGATGTTGTAGAGGATGCAGGTATTTAAGTACTTAACAACAGAAGGGGAAGAAAGGTGGTGAGAAAAGGGTTGAAGGCACCTTTGGGCTTTCTTACCACCTCCAGGAGTTTGGGTGGAGGCAATGAGAGTGGGGGTTCCCCCCCAGGGACACCCCAGAGCTCTGTGGCTCAGGTGTGTATCTCAGAGCATCCTCCCCTCACAAGTTGGCCACAGAAAAAGACTTTCATGGTTTAGGGGGACCACAGAAGTCAGTCTGATGATTTTAATTGCTTGAAAATCCGTGGGTGTCCAGTCCCCAGGTAAGTTCTTTGTCTTCTCCTCCTAGGTCATCATTGGAGCTTCTGAACCTTCAGTGCAACCCAGCCCTGGGTTTGGGGAAGGACCAAGATACCTTCACCCCAAGACAGAGCTTGTACCTCTTCATGTGAGCTCTTATCCCCTTGATTCTTCTCTTCTTGAGCTCAGAACCACCTTTACTCACCCCCTGAGCAGCTGCTGGAGGGTTTCTTTTCAATTTGCTTGGATGACTCTGCAGAGAGTTCACTCGACACAAGCACTTGCCATCCTGAGAGGGAGTTAAATGGGAGTTTAAATGTTTTAATGAGGAATTGAAATGCTGGGTAATAGAAATAACAGCTGAGCACTGGGGATGTCGATGTGCAGATGGGACACAGGGGACTCATCCTGAAGTGCTCAGCAATTGTACCTCCTGCTGGCAGGTGCCCTGGTGGAAACTGTCCCAGAAATGGGGATGATGTGTTGTGCTCTGCCTCTGAAGAGCTGCATTGTGGGGGTCCTTCTGGGAGGAAAACATCCTTGGGATCTCACATCCAAAGGGAATTCACTGCACAGCAGGTGCAAAAGAGTGGAGGAGTTCCACTCATAGGGTCATGCAATGGGTTGGGTTGGAAGGGACCTTCAGGATCATTTAATCCCAACCCCCTGGATGGGCAGGGACACCTCCCACAGCCCAGGTTGCTCCAAGCCCCATCCAACCTGGGCTGAGACACTGCCAGGGATGGGGCAGCCACAGCTTCCTTGGGCAGCCTGGGACAGGGGCTCAGCACCCTCACATTCAAGAATTTATTCTGAAGGCCTCATCTTTATCTCCCCTCTTGCAGCTGGAAACCCTTCCCCCTCATCCCATCCCTCCAGGCCCTTGTCCAAAGTCCGTCCCCAGCTTTCCTGGAGCCCCTTCAGGCACTGGAAGCTGCTCCAAGGGCTCCCCAGAACTTTTTCTCTCTCTTTTTTCTCTTTGCTCTCTCCTTCTCTTCTCTTCTCTTCTCTTCTCTTCTCTTCTCTTCTCTTCTCTCAGACATGGGGTTCAGCTCATCCCAGCTGGGGACGCAGCAGGAGACCTTGCTGTGGGGATGTGGTCCTGGAGTGGACGGGGCTGGAGGGGCTGTGTTTAACCCACGGGCTTGGAAATCCTTCTGAGCATCCAGGTGAAGACTGGATGACCCACCCTGGGACCTTCATCTGCTCCAGCAGGAGCTTCCCCGTCACCTCTGGAGGACGAGGGGATGGAAACATCTCCAAACCCTCCTGGAGATACTGCAGCTGCTCCAGAGAGCACTGACCCTCTCAGGACAGGCTCTCAAATGTTCATCCCCCGACCTGCTGTCTCCGTGGGCCTTACAGAGACTGGAAAATCAGCATTCCCACACTTTGCTGGGAAACCTGGATCTCCTCGCCAGTCCCAACCCCCCTCATCCATTGCCCTGCTTGGAAAACCAGGGAAGCTGCAACCCTCAGCAGAGTCAGATGGATAAAGGTGCTGGGAGGTGTCTGTGCACACCCTTTCTGGAAGGGAATGGAGTTATACAGCTGTAAAATATTAATAATACAATTTTTTTAATTTTTTTTTAGATCTAATAATGCCCTCCTGAGGTGGATGTTCAGCTGCAGGGTCTGATTCCTAAAGCTTTGAGGTGGGACTGGGAAGATGCTGCCCCTCCAGCTCCTTCTCCTCTTGCTGCTGGTCCATGGTGATGGGAAAAGCCCAGGGATGCTCAGGGACCTGGTGACATGGAGAAAGTTCCAGGAGGAGAAGATTTGAGTGCAGAAACCTCAGTTATGGACCCTCCAAGGGTTGGTAGGACGCCAGGACTGCTGCAGCCTCTCTTGAGCTTTCAATGTGGTGATAGGGGATTTATATAGAGAAATATAAATATAGAGAGAAATATAAAATATATTATAAAAATATAATAAAATATATATTAAAAATAAAATAAAATATAATAAAAATTATATATCTAGATCTATATCTGTATCTAGATCTATATCTATCTATATATTGAGATAAATATAGATAAATATTAAAAAAATAGGATGAAAATCCCATCAATGAGATGAAAAGGGCAAAGCAAAACTGATGTGAATGATTTTCCAGTCTGGGCAATGAATGCTGAAGGTGTTTTACTGCTCCAGCAATAAGACATTTTCAGGACCAATATTTTCCTGGATATTTTCAGAACCTGATGCCCATGAGATTCCATGAGCTGCTGCTCTCCCAGAGGATCCCACACTCACACACCTTTATCCTACAAACAGTCTCCATAAAAGCCATTTGTGTCCATGGGGTTTTTTTTTCCAACCAACCAGGTTTCAAATCCTTGGATTTCAAAAGCTCTGGAGGACTGAGTCCATCCCTTCACCTGCTGCTTCCACTTCACCAAATTCCCATTTGGATTTCCTGGTGCTGGGGATCCTGACAGCTGCCAATTCCCATCCAAGGTTTGAAAATCTCAGGTCCCCAGGGGAGATGGAGAGACCTTTGAGGGGTTCCTCATCCTCTTGTCATCCCCAAAAAGCCACAGGGGGCTCTGAGATGGAAATTCCAGGTGGGATGTTTTCTAACTGAGGGTCGTGGGGCAGCAGCATCAGAAAAAAAAGAAAAAAAAAAAAAAAAAAAAATAAAAAAAAAAAAAAAAAAAGAAAAAAAAGAAAAAAGAAAAAAGAAAAAAATGAAAAAAGAAAAAAAAAGGGAAAAAAGAAAAAAGAAAAATAAATAAAATGAAAAAAGAAAAAAAAAGAAAAAAATAAAAAAATAAAATGAAAAAATAAAAAGAAAAAAGAAAAAAATAAATAAAATGAAAAAAGAAAAAAAAAGAAAAAAGAAAAAAGAAAAAAAGAAAATGAAAAAAGAAAAAAGAAAAAAGAAAAAAGAAATAAAATGAAAAAAAGAAAAAAAAAAAGAAAAAAGAAAAAAGAAAAAAATAAANAACTTTTGGTGCCACAGCTTGGGACAGGCCAGGGGTCTGGTTCCCCAGGGATGGTTCAGGTTGGTGGCAAAAGGAGAGTGGGGAATTGATGTCCCTGCAGTCTGGTCCCCCAGCTAGAGAGTTGGGGATGGAATGGCTTAGGTTGGAAGGGACCTTAGAGGGGGTATCATGAGCCCCAAACCCTGGGACTGATCCCACTCCAGGGTTATAGTTCCAGCTGGAGCCTGGGGTGCAGAACCAGGGACACTGCTCAGCTCTGAGGAACATTTTGCCCTCCAGAAGGAGAAAAGGAGGAAAGAGGTGACACCTGGAACCCTCCTGTGGGGAGGAAGGGACAAGAGAGATGCCAGAACTGACCCAACAGAGTATTCCATCCCATACACCTCATCCTCAGGATAAATTGGAGGGATCAAGAGGGTCAAACCCCTTCCTGCTTCCCCTTCTTCCCCTCTCCCTCTTTGCTTGGGCATCCTGGGAGGATCCCATCCATTCCTCTGCCTGTGCTCCTGATCCATTCCAGCCTGAATCTGTGTGTTCCTGCCTCCAGCTCCCAACTGCTCCTGACTCCAGGATTCCAGCCTGGACTTTCCCAGGGATGCCACAGCCTCGGGGGTGACCTGAGAGTTATTGGGGGAAAGAGGGGAGGAACCTGGGATCAATTTTCCTGTCTATTTGTAGAGATTTAGTCATTTTTCCTATTTCTCATTCCTGTTCCATCCAAGCTGTGTAGTTTAGTTCCCAACCCATCAGTCTCTCTCCCTTCTTCTCTCTCCTTCCTTTATCAGGGAGGGGAGGGGGATTAACAGAGAGCAGCTGTTAATTGCTTTAATTGCCAGGCAGTGTTAAACCCTGACACCTGGATAAAAAAAAACCAAAAAACCCCCAAAAATCCAGCTCCCACCCAACCTCATTTGCAATCCCCAAACAGAAGGGAGAGGAGAAAATTGCAGCCTGTTGGTTGGAGCAGGGAAAGAGAAGGAAAAATGAGGGAGATGGGATATCAGGATGGGGCAGGGGTCTATCCCTGTCTCCTTCTGGAATGCTTGGTGGGACACTTTGCCCACCTGGAGCCAGAGGCACTTGGCTGTGCAAACACCAGTCCCAGGGGGATCCCCTAAGGATGAGAACAGCCCAAAAGATGCGTCACCTCTGGAGGATGCAGGAAGCAGAGGAAAAGAGTGATGTGTGCATTTTAAAGCAGCAAGAAATCCACGTTCTGCATCGTGTGGCCCAGCAGGGAGGGTGCACAAAGCATTTCACTCCCCAAAACTCTGCTGCTCGAGCTCTGGTTAAAGCCTGACAGTCAGGGCAGCAGTGGCCATGCAGAGGAGAACTCCTGGGTTGTGGCATCCCCACCACCTGCAGATCCTGAACCCCCCTGGATAAAGCCAGAAATTGCCTTGGCACTGCCCAGGTCCCCCCGGAGCTCAGGCAGGATGCTCAGGCAAACATCACCCACTCGGTGTCATTGAGTTCCAGTGCTGGAAACCAGCACCAAAACCTCCAGAGCAAGCACTGCCCAGCTCTCACCCATCCCTCCAGCCCTATTTTATGGGGAAAAGTGGTCTGGGATGGGTCAGAGCAGCCCTGGGACAGCAGCATCTCCAGAGAAATGATACCCACAGCACCACAGCCTTGCTTAGAAATCAGAATTATTTCATGGAATCATTCAAATTAGGAGCATCCTGAACGAGGGAAGAAGCTGTTTGCCTTCTGCTGATGAAGAGCTCTCATTTCCATTTCCATCAGTGTGGAAAGAGCTATTTGCTAAGGGAACTGGCTGAGAGAGGGACATTAACCATTCGCCTCCCCCCCTCCTTTGTTTTTTTTAATTCCAGGGCCTGTAACTGATCCTTCAAGGCACCTGCTGCATGCAAAATGAATTTTCTTGCTGGTTTCCAGGTCAAGCTCTGTCCTCAAGACTTGCTGCAGTATCAGAAGCTTTTGCTTTGGCTCAGATGACGTTGGGAGAAGGGAAGAAAAAGGAGATCAGCTTTTTCTCTTCGGACCAGAACCTTTGAGTCACTTGGTAACAGAGATAATGAAGAAGCTCAGCAGTGCCTGCAAAAAAAGCTGCTCAGTTATGGGCAAAAAAACAAAACACAGCAAACCAAACCCAAAAAACCAGTTCAGAACAGCCTCAGGTGATCTACAGCTCATTCAGGACCAAAAAAAAATCTCACAAACTTGTCAGGAGGTGATGGACACCAGGAGGTATTTTCCACCTTGGTTTGCTCTTCCCTCTGAAAGTCTTCTCCAGAGAAAACCTCCAGGGGTCCCATTTGTTGGTTGGGTTTGTAGAACCATTTCATGGTTCCATTCTGTGATTTTGGGCCTTTTGATGAAATAGAAATCCGTGTCATTGTTGGGTTTGGTTGGGTTTGAATCGTTCTCACCTGTAGATCTGCTGAGGAGCTCCAGTGGCAGAGCTGAGAGCAAAACCCTAATTCCCTCATCCTCAAAGTTGTTTCAACCATGAGATCACTTTTTCCCTGAAAAAAAAAACCTTCCAAAACATCAGTAAATGGGGTAGAAAGAGAAGTCCCTGCTCCCCTTCCTGCATCTGCTCAAGGAGGGGCAGGGGGCTCCCCACATTTTGGGACACAGCAGAGGGTTGGGGACCTTCTGGCTTTAGAAAATCCGGGTCTGTTTTTTGGGGAGCTCCCTCTCCTCATTCCCTCTCTTCCAGAGCTGAGCAGAGAGTAGAATCCAGATTGAAAATCACAGAATCACGGAATGGTTGGGGTTGGAAGGGACCTCCAGCATCATCATTACACGGCCAAGTGCCGGGTCCTGCACTTTGGCCACAACAACCCCATGGGGAGCTCCAGGCTGGGCACAGAGTGGCTGGAGAGCAGCCAGACAGAGAGGGACCTGGGGGTTTGGATTGACAGGAAGCTGAACATGAGCCAGCAGTGTGCCCAGGTGGCCAAGAAGGCCAATGGCATCCTGGCCTGGATCAGGAACAGCGTGGCCAGCAGGTCCAAGGAGGTGATTCTGCCCCTGGACTCAGCCCTGGTGAGGCCACACCTCGAGTCCTGTGTCCAGTTCTGGGTCCCTCAGGTCAGGAAGGAGATTGAGGTGCTGGAGCAGGTCCAAAGGAGGGCAACCAGGCTGGTGAAGGGACTGGAGCACAGATCCTATGAGGAGAGGCTGAGGGAGCTGGGGCTGTTCAGCCTGGAGAAGAGGAGGCTCAGGGGAGACCTCATCACTCTCTACAACTCCCTGAAAGGAGGTTGGAGCCAGGGGGGGGTTGGTCTCTTTTCCCAGGCACCTCTCAGCAAGACGAGAGGACACGGTCTTAACTTGTGCCGGGGGAGGTTTAGGTTGGATATTAGAAAGAATTTCTTCACCGAGAGGGTGATCAGACATTGGAATGGGCTGCCCAGGGAAGTGGTGGATTCTCCATCCCTGGATATATTTAAAAAGAGACTGGATGTGGCACTCAGTGCCATGGTCTAGCAACTGCACCAGTGGGTCAAGGATTAGACTTGATGATCTCTGAGGTCCCTTCCAACCCAGCCAGTTCTATGATTCTATGATTCTATGATTCTATGATCAAACCTCTCCCACTAGACCACGTTGCTGGAAGCTCCATCAACCCTGGTTCTGAACACTTCCAGGGAGGGAAATCTCCTCCAACTTCAGTTTTACCAAGAAAAAAAAAGATGGTTTTATCCAGGAGGCCCTGAATATTCATGAGAAGCTTGGCAGAGGAGGATAGCTCAGCTTTCAGCCTCATTAACTAACGAGGCTCCCCACAGCTTTGCTGTTGTTCCCCAGGCACTGCTGCCCCAAAGGGTCAGGTTTTCAGTGGGGGGTCAGGAGAGAGCTAATTTTGAGCTCTGCTCAATACTAATAATAATTATTGAGCATAATAACGAAGCTCAGTGGGAAGTGAGATCTATTTAATCTCTCTTTGGTGGAAGTTCAAGCAGCCCAATGAGTTCTGTTGGATGAACACTGGGAGCACTGGGAGGGATGAATGGGTTCACCAAAGCTCATTTCTTTCCACCACCCCATGGGGAGGAAGTCACCACTGCTCCATCTGCCAGCACCCAAACCTGGGTGAACTGTCCCCCTGGGTGCCAAGGTCTCAGGGCCACCCTTCAGAAGGAAGCCAAAGAGATGGTGGCCTTTGGCTACCACCAGGGNGGAGAATGCTGTGGGAGACGGTGTCAAAGGCCTTGCTGAAGTCCAGGCAGACCACATCCACAGCATTCTCCTCATCCACCAGGCGGGTCACCCGATCATAAGAGGAGATCAGACAGGACCTTCCCTTCCTAAACCCGTGCTGGCTGGGTCTGATCCCTTGTCCATCCTGCAGGTGCTGTGTGATAGCACTGAGGATGATCTGTTCCATAACCCTGCCGGGCACTGAGGTCAGGCTGACAGGCCTGTAGTTTCCCAGGTCCTCCTTCCCGCCCTTTTTGTGGATTGATGTGACATTTGCCAACTTCCAATCATCTGGGATGTCCCCAGTGAGCCAGGATTGTTGGTAGATGATAGAGAGAGGCTTGGCAAGCTCTTCTGCCAGCTCCCTCATCACCCTTGGGTGAATCCCATCTGGTCCCAAAGACTTGTGGGGATTCAAGCAACTCAGTATGTCACTGACTGTTTCCTTCTGGATTACAGGGGGGCTGTTCAGATTCTTGTCTCTTTCAACAATCTCCAGAAGTCCATGGGCCCTGATGGGATGCACCCAAGAATGTTGAGAGAACTGGCTGATGTTATCACCCTACCACTCTCCATCACTTTCAAAAGATCATGGCAAACAGGAGAGACTGCCTGAGGACTGGAGGGAAGCCAGGGTCACTCCACTCTTCAAAAAGGGCAAGAATGAAGATCCAGACAATTACAGACCAGTCAGCCTCAACTCAATCAACTCAAAATGATGGAGCAGCTCATTCTGGAGGTCAACTCTAAGGACATGGAAGAGCAGAAGGTTATCACGAGCTGTCAGCATGGATTTACCATAGGGCTTGACTAATCTGATAGCTTGCTGTGGTGTTGTGACTGAATGGCTAGATGCAGGGAGACCAGTGGATGTAGTCTATCTTGACCTTAGCAAGGCTTTTGATACAGTCTCCTACAACATCCTAGTGAGCAAATGAAATGTGCAATAGAAGAATGGACAGTGAGATGGATTAAGAACTACACAACAAAGTAGTGTTGGGCTACACAACAGAGCCCAGATAGTGGTGATCAATGGTTCAGAGTCCAGCTGGAGACCTGTGACTAGAGGAGTCCCCCAAGGATCAATGCTGGGTCCAGTCCTGTTCAACATCTTTATCAATGACCTTGGTGATGGGACAGAGTGTCCGCTCAGCAAGTTTGCTGATGACACAAAGCTGGGAGGACTGGCTGAGACCCCAGAAGGCTGTGCTGCCATTCAGAGGGACCTGGACAGGATGGTGAGTTGGGCAGGGAAAAAATTTCATGAATTACAAAAAGGGCAAGTATGCATCTGGGTAGTATGCAGTCTTGCATCTGGGTAGGAACAACCCCAAGAACCAGTACAGGTTGGGGACTGAGCTGTTGGAGAGCAGTGAAAGGGAAAGGGTCCTGGGGGTGCTGGTGGATGGAAGGGGGACCATGAGCCAGCAATGTGCCCTTGTGGCCAAGAAGGCCAATGGCATCCTGGGGTGCATTAGAAGGGGGATGGCCAGTAGGTCAAAAGAGGTTCTCCTTCCCCTCTACTCTGCCCTGGGGAGGCCACATCTGGAATATTGTGTCCAGTTCTGGGTCCCTCAGGTCAGGAAGGAGATTGAGGTGCTGGAGCAGGTCCAAAGGAGGGCAACCAGGCTGGTGAAGGGACTGGAGCACAGATCCTATGAGGAGAGGCTGAGGGAGCTGGGGCTGTTCAGCCTGGAGAAGAGGAGGCTCAGGGGAGACCTCATCACTCTCTACAACTCCCTGAAAGGAGGTTGGAGCCAGGGGGGGGTTGGTCTCTTTTCCCAAGCACCTCTCAGCAAGACAAGAGGACACGGTCTCAAGTTGTGCCAGGGGAGGTTTAGGTTGGATATTAGAAAGAATTTCTTTATGGAGAGGGTGATCAGACATTGGAATGGGCTGCCCAGGGAAGTGGTGGATTCTCCATCCCTGGATATATTTAAAAAGAGACTGGATGTGGCACTCAGTGCCATGGTCTGGCAACCCTGGGGGGAGTGGATCAAGGGTTGGACTTGATGATCTCTGAGGTCCCTTCCAACCCAGCCAGTTCTATGATTCTATGATTCTATGATCAAACCTCTCCCACTAGACCACGTTGCTGGAAGCTCCATCAACCCTGGTTCTGAACACTTCCAGGGAGGGAAATCTCCTCCAACTTCAGTTTTACCAAGAAAAAAAAAGATGGTTTTATCCAGGAGGCCCTGAATATTCATGAGAAGCTTGGCAGAGGAGGATAGCTCAGCTTTCAGCCTCATTAACTAACGAGGCTCCCCACAGCTTTGCTGTTGTTCCCCAGGCACTGCTGCCCCAAAGGGTCAGGTTTTCAGTGGGGGGTCAGGAGAGAGCTAATTTTGAGCTCTGCTCAATACTAATAATAATTATTGAGCATAATAACGAAGCTCAGTGGGAAGTGAGATCTATTTAATCTCTCTTTGGTGGAAGTTCAAGCAGCCCAATGAGTTCTGTTGGATGAACACTGGGAGCACTGGGAGGGATGAATGGGTTCACCAAAGCTCATTTCTTTCCACCACCCCATGGGGAGGAAGTCACCACTGCTCCATCTGCCAGCACCCAAACCTGGGTGAACTGTCCCCCTGGGTGCCAAGGTCTCAGGGCCACCCTTCAGAAGGAAGCCAAAGAGATGGTGGCCTTTGGCTACCACCAGGGTCAGCACAGATGTTGCTGGTGGGAAACATCCCATCCATCCCTCTGGAGTTTTCTGTTGTGCTCAAATCCTTTTCAATTTTAGCAGGGAAGGAGAAGTGGAGTTTTTCACTGCAGGCTGAGGTGACCCCAAATGAATCACTTCTGGCTGCTGAATCACAGTCCTGTGTTTTTCTGGCTTGGTTTGACACATATCAGCAATATTTCCTGGGATGATTTCAGAGGAGATGAGGAGCTGGGTTTTTCTCTGCACCTCCACTTGCAGGTTATGGTGAGCTCCACATGAGGATGTGATGTGCTCTGAAAGAGAGGAAAGCCCAGGAAAGTTCTGAACCACCTGAGTTTCCACTCCTGTGACTTGCTGGAGCAGTCAGATGGATTTCATTCAGGACCAAATAAACAAACCCCAAACTTTTGGATATTGCTTAATAATCTGCCCTTGTCCTTCTGCTCCGTGGGGAGTTTCTCTATTTCAACATTTCTATTTGGGATGGTGGTGGGTGCTGGAATTTCCCCAGGGAGATGAACTCCTCTTTCCCCTCAGCCAAATAACAAATCTGCAACCCATTAAACCTCCCATCTCCTCCCTATTCCACAAACCATGACCTCTGGGGAGTTCATGGCCCCAACTGAGATGAAACTCCTCCACTTCTCTCACTCCAAAGGATGTTGCCCCTTGAGGACCCATTTCCCTGGGTTTTGGGGGCTTTTTGATGATTTTATTCTGGTCATTTACCTGGTTTCATCATACAACCTCTCATTTCTAGCCCATGACTTCTCTGGTTCATCCTCACAAGGCTGCCAGCAACCACTCTGGATTAATCCCACGTATTTTCCTTGCAAACACAGCTTAGTTGGCTCATGGATGCAATCATTATCCTTGCAAGGACCAGAAGCTTTTAGCCTGGTTTGTTTATTTTCGAAAGGTCAGAAGAAATCAGTGCAAACACAGAGAAGGAAAGGGTGACACCAAGGTCCCAGCCTGATGTTAAAGCCAGGAGCTGGAAGTAAATTCAAAGACTTAAAAGTCCAGAAAAAAGGTTGGGGATGAAAAGAGCTCAACAGAGAGGAGAAAGGGTGGTGGGAACTGATAGAGACTTGAAGACATTTTTCTTGAGCATGGCAGAGTGCAGATAATTGCTGGGTCTGCCAGTAAATTCCCTGGCACTTGGAGCATGATCCCTCTAATCTTTGCACTTCAGAAGGGATTTTCCTGGTAATGAGTTCCCAGTGAGTTTGCACTTGGAGGACAGCAGTGCTCTGCTTCTGAACAAGGGTGGGGTGAGACCTGGGTCCAAAATGCCCCAAAAGCATCAAATCACTGAGCTGGAACATAGATGCATCCATGCTGGAGATGTGGAGTGCTCAAGTGGTGAGGGTCCTGCTGCTATTTTGGGGTCCCTGGTGCTAAAGGGTCTGACAACACTTTCCAGGAAGAAATTGTTCCCAATATCCAACCTAAACCTCCTCTGGTGCAGCTTGAGGCCATTTCCTCTTGTTCTATCGCTTGGGAGCAGAGATCAACCCCCCCCTGGCTCCAGCCTCCTCCCAGGGAGTTGCAGAGATCCAGAAGTTCTCCCCTCATCCTCCTTTTCTCCAGGCTGAACACCCCCAGGTCCCTCAGCTGCTCCTGCTCAGATTTGTGCTCCAGACCCTTCCCCAGCTCCATTCCCCTTCTCTGGACACACTCCATCCCCTCAATGTCCTTCTTGACATGTGGAGCCCAAAACTGACCCCAGGTCAAAAAAGTCCTTTCCAATTATCCAGTCCAACCCTTAACCCAGCACTGCCAAGGCCACCACTGCCCCATGGCCCTCAGCACCACAGCTCCAGGCCTTGGAAATCCTTCCAGGGTTCCGACTCCACCCCTGCCCTGGGCAGCCTGGGACAGGGAATTTCAACACTTTCCAGGAAGAAATTCTTCCCAATATCTAACCTAAACCTCCCCTGGGCAACTTGAGGTCATCTCTTCTTCTATTCCTTGTTCCTTGGGAGCAGAGACCAACCCCTCCTCTCTCCAACCTCCTCTCAGGGAGTTGCAGAGATCCAGAAGTTCTCCCCTCATCCTCCTTTTCTCCAGGCTGAACACCCCCAGGTCCCTCAGCTGCTCCTGCTCAGATTTGTGCTCCAGACCCTTCCCCAGCTCCATTCCCCTTCTCTGGAGATGCTCCAGCCCTTCTTCTTGTGAGTGGCCCAAAACTATGGGAGAGGAGGGAAAAGCTCCTGGTAGAAAGAGGCACAAGAAAAAGGAGAAATAATACATGGAAATGGGGCTGTCAAGGTGCTGTTGCTGACTGAAGCAGCAGCTGGGGCTCTGCCTGGGTTGATATCTTATCTCAGGGTCATCATGTTGGTCTCTTCTTCCAAGGAAAATGGTGCAGCTGATCCTGCTGGGAGAGGGATCCTGGGGGACAGAGAGCTATGGATATGGGGATGTGCCCAGCACAACTTCACCTTACAAGATGGCTTTGGGCTATGGTGAGGGAGATCTTGGGTGGTTTTATGAAGGGCTTTGTCACCTTGAAGGAGGAAGAACATGATTCCTTTGCATATAGCTCCACTGCTGAGCTCAGTCAGCAACCACAAGCATCAGCATCTTCTGGGTTAAACTACCACCAAGAAGCCACATTGCCTCGAAAAAGATAAAATCAGAATTGTTTGGGTTGGAAGGGACCTTTCAAGGTCATCTAGTCCCATCCTTCTTCAGTTAGATCAGAGCCCCATCCAACCTGACCTTGAATATTTCCAGGGATGGGGCTTCTGTACCACTTCCCATGCATTCCCCATAAACCCACAGACTGGAACCTGGCTGCTGTGATTCCCAGCAGTGCTACGTGGGGAGGGAAGCACTCTGGGGTCTCCTGGAGCATCCTGACATCTGATTTATCAGCCCCAAATGCTGCATCATCACCATGGGTGGTTGGCACTTAATGGCTGATGCAGCAGAGCACTTGGGGACATGCAAGCAGTCAGGGTTATGACTCTGCAAAACATGACTCCAACTCCAAGGTGGAGGATAAGTGAGACCTACTGGGGTCTCCAAGGTCTACCACACACCATTGAGCAGTGGCAGAAAACCTGGAAAAAAAAACCCTTGCAGGGACAGCAAAGAGACAGCTCGGGGAAAGGGCAGAAGGATGGAGGGAGGTGACAACTGATAAATCACAGCCAGGACTCCAGAAGGACACGGTGGCCCTGAGACTTCTGCCTAGTGCCCAACTTCCAACCCATCCCAAATGGGTCACCCACGATTCATGGCCCCCCTGTGCCCCACATGTCAGCTCCCCTTGGGGTCAGGAGTTCATTGAACCCCAAAAGACATCAGGCTCAGGCTTCTTTACACAGGCAGGACCCAAAGCAATGGATTTGGGCCTCAGGAAATTGAAATGAAGGTTGTAGATTGTTCTTTTAATTTTTTTATACCTTTTCTCTTCCCAAACTTTACTAAAATGTTTCTTCTTTTTTCTTTTATTTAGTTCCTATCAAAAAATCTGTAGAACAAATTTTCCCTCGTTTCTAGTTTAATTTTTTTTCTTCCCTGCGAGTGACAAAATGTTCTTGTCTGAAAAATGTTTAATGACTCTTCCTCCACCACTTGCCTCTATTAGCTGTGATTTCCTATTCCTGGTGATGTGCTCTGCCATCCCCATGTTCCTGACTCAATTATTCAACTCATTTATTTCTAATTTCTGGGTCTTGTCCTGATCTCCAAGTAGTAGTCAGATGGGAGTGGGGAAGATTTTCTTCATCAACCTGATAGGAGTGGATGGGGCTCTTTCTGCCCAACCTCACTGATTCTTGGGAGCTCTACTGCAACATCTCTGCTCTGCTCAAGCCCTTCCCGTGCAAGATGCTGTGACCTTGGGTGGCAAGAAAAGATCCTGGCTGCTTACCTTCTGGGATCCCTTTCATACCATGGTCAGAAAAAGTTTATATGGTGGACATGGAGATCTTGGAGGGAGTCCAGAGGAGATCATGAAGGTGCTCAGAGGGCTGGAACTGAGAGAGTTGGGGTTGTTCAGCCTGGAGAAGAGAAGAGAAGAGAAGAGAAGAGAAGAGAAGAGAAGAGAAGAGAAGAGAAGAGAAGAGAAGAAGGTTCTGGGGAGCCCTTGGAGCAGCTTCCAGTGCCTGAAGGGGCTCCAGGAAAGCTGGGGAGGGACTTGGAACAAGGGGTGGAATGAGGGGAAGTGGTTTTAAAATGGAAGAAAGGAAATTGAGGTTGGACATGAGGAAGAAATTCTTGAATGTGAGGGTGCTGAGCCCCTGTCCCAGGCTGCCCAAGGAAGCTGTGGCTGCCCCATCCCTGGCAGTATCTCAGCCCAGGTTGGATGGGGCTTGGAGCAACCTGGGCTGTGGGAGGTGTCCCTGCCCATCCAGGGGGTTGGGATTAAATTATCCTGAAGGTCCCTTCCAACCCAAACCTCTCTGTGAGTTCTTCTTGGGGGATTTCACCAAAGCAGGGATGCTTGAGGGAGCAGGCTGGGTTTTCATCACCTGAGTCAGGTCATCTCTTCCTTGTGCTATGGAGAGATCCTGTCTGTGTGCAGCTCCCCAGCAGCACCATGTCCTGCCTGCTCTAAAGCAGACCAGGATGTTGGTAGGAAGGGGCTTTGCTGGGAAGGGAAAGCAGCCCCCGTGCAAATAAATTCTTTTCACACACTGCTTTTCTGACATTCGTTTGCCAGGAAAGGAATATACCTCCAGGCACCAAACAAATTGGTCCTGTTCCTATATCCACTAACTGCAGAGCAATAATTTGCTGCCTAAAAAACTCAGCGATGTTGCAGAAAAGGACTTAATTTAATTTTTTTTTTTTTTGGCTTAGGGGAGGAGATCGTTATCAGAATTCAGGAGCTGAATGGAGATTTATCCCTAGCTAAATGTCTGGTATTAAGAGGGCTTCTGTTTACTGACAGCTGTGCTTTGGGCTGGCAAAAAGAAAAAAAAAATCTCTGTTTAACAAAGGTACAAAGTGTAAAGTGGTCAATAAGGTTTTTTAGCTGTGTGCTCATTTGATCACCCAGCAGCCAAGCTTCTACAAAGATATATTGCTGCCAGCAGGACCAAGAGGGAGCAGGCTGAGAGAAGCTGTGAGACAAGAGGCCACTGCTCCTGCTTCTGCCTTAAGATAATGAAATCAGAGTCTTGCATCTGAAAAAAAACAACAGACCCCACCTGGAGTCCTGTGTCCAGTCCTGGAGTCCCCAGCATCAGAAGGACACAGAGCTCCTGGAAGGCTGTCTCTTATACAGGAGCCACTCAAATGCTCAGAGGGCTGAGCACCTCCCTGGGAAGCCAGGCTGAGGGATTGGGGGTGTTCAGCCTGGAGAAGAGAGTNCCTCCCCAGCTGGGCAGCTGGATTCAACCAGGCAAACACATGCAGAGGATTTTATCTGGGGTATAAACACAGCAGCAAATTTTTGCAAATGGTTTTAATTTAATGGGGACGACAAAAAAGGCTGGGGAAGG
The DNA here is from genome assembly GCA_038090715.1 of Florisuga fusca. Taxonomy (NCBI): domain Eukaryota; kingdom Metazoa; phylum Chordata; class Aves; order Apodiformes; family Trochilidae; genus Florisuga; species Florisuga fusca. The sequence goes on from JAAWXA010000112.1 coordinate 21,502, forward strand.
ACTTTGGACAAGGACATGGAGTGATAGGACAACGAGGAGCAGTTCCAAACTGAAAGAGGGGGGATCTGGATTACACATTGGGAAGAAATTCTTGAATGTGAGGGTGCTGAGCCCCTGGCCCAGGTTGCCCAAGGAAGCTGTGGCTGCCCCATCCCTGGCAGTGTCTCAGCCCAGGTTGGATGGGGCTTGGAGCAACCTGGGCTGTGGGAAGTGTCCCTGCCCATGGATGGGATTTGGAACTGGAGGAGCTGGAAGGTCCCTTCCAACCCAAACCCATTCTTCAAATAAAGAAGTAAACAAACCCAAACAAAAAAAACAAGGCAGAAAGAGTTCCCCTTTCTCTCTAGGTTGCCTAAGACCTGGGACAACAACTTCCTAATCCTGCCCTCAGTCCTCCCTAATTCCTTCATCAGACTTATTAAAACCATTGAACATAATTCTGGATATTCTGTTTCTACTACCCCTTCCTGAAGGCAGCTGGACAAATCCACTCAGTCTCCATTTGGGTTTTGCAGGAAAGGAAAGAATAAGTACCATATATACATATAGATACATATATATATATATATAATCACCTATTTTAAGCTTTCTTGGAGATCATTTTAAATAGATCCAACAGTCCAGAAATAACATGCAACTACCCCACTCCTAACTCTCATAACCTTACCTCATCACTCAAAATATGCTTTTACCTTTTTCCCTAGAGAAAAAAAACCTTGAGATACATGATGAAGTGATTCAGTATCACACAGAAAACAAACAAACAAACAAAACCAAGAAAAGAGAAAACGAGGAGCTCCTTGAACACTCATTTCCCATGGAACTGATTCTCATGTCAATTAACTTTGGTCAAATGGAACCTCAAAACAAAGCTTCCCCCAGGACTGGGTATTTATCACAGCACTGAAGATTTTCTGGCACCCTGTGTGTGAACCCTTGATGTTACTTTATCCACTCTCCCCAGGTCTTCTGCATTTAACCTGCAGGATTTTCATGAGCTCCAGAAGAATTTAATCATCTCCAAGACTTCTCCTTCCCACATCAGACTTCCAGGGTTTGCAGAATAGAAACCCTCCCACAGAGAACATAAAGCATCACCCTGATTTCTCCAGGATATCAGGTTTTGAAAAGAAATGGTTAAATTCTAATTATTGCTTTAAGTCTAACTCCTGATTCTAAAACTAAACTCCCTGCAGAATTGCTCTGCTTTCCCTACCACCTTTGAAGAAATGAGGTTAGCAATGTTTACAAGGCTCATGAAAATAAAAGCATCTTCCTGCCAAGACTCAGTCCTAGGACCTCCTGACTGTTCTTCTGCCAACATCCTTGGGAAGAAGTTAGAAGAAATTCTTTGGGGTGAGGGTGCTGAGCCCCTGTCCCAGGTTGCCCAAGGAAGCTGTGGCTGCCCCATCCCTGGCAGTGTCTCAGCCCAGGTTGGATGGGGCTTGGAGCAACCTAGGCTGTGGGAGGTGTCCCTGCCCATCCAGGGGGTTGGGACTGGAGGAGTTAAATGGTTATTTAGTATTAAATGGAAATGGGTTAAAACTTGGAGAGGGGAGATTGAGGTTGGAGATGGGGAAGAAATTCTTGAATTGGAGGGTGGGGAGAGCCTGGAACAGGTTGAGAGAGTTGGGGGTGTTCAGCCTGGAGGAGAGAGGGGAGGGGAATGAAGGGAAGGGAGAAGGGAAGGAGGGAAAGAGGGAAGAGCAGGTTCTCGGCAGACCTTGCAGCACCTTCCAGTGCCTGAAGGGGCTCCAGGAAAGCTGGGGAGGGACTTTGGAAAAGGGAATGGAGGGATGGGATGAGGGGGAAGGGTTTCCAGCTGCAAGAGGGGAGATGGAGAGGAGATGGGAGGGAGAAATTGTTTGGGGTGAGGGTGCTGAGCCCCTGTCCCAGGCTGCCCAAGGAAGCTGTGGCTGCCCCATCCCTGGCAGTGTCTCAGCCCAGGTTGGATGGGGCTTGGAGCAACCTGGGCTGTGGGAGGTGTCCCTGCCCATCCAGGGGGTTGGAACTGGAGGAGCTGGAAGGTCCCTTCCAACCTAAACCAGTCTGGGATTCTATAAGCACCAGTATGGGTTGGGGACTGAGCTGTCAGAGAGCAGCAAAGGTGAAAGGGACCTGGGGGTGGTGATGGATGAAAGGATGACCATGAGATAGAGGGGACCATGGCCCCCTTCAGATATTGGGAGGTTGCTCTGAGCTCACCTGGGAGCCTCCTCTTCTCCAGGCTGAACACCCCCAATCCCTCAGCCTGGCTTCCCAGGGAGGTGCTCAGCCCTCTGAGCATTTGAGTGGCTCCTCTGGACACCTTCCAGGAGCTCTGTGTCCTCCTGATGCTGGGGACTCCAGAACTGGACACAGGACTCCAATGTATGACAAATGCTCCCACCAGTGACCACAACTGTCTCTGTGCAGCTCCACCCGGCTGCAGATGTCTCCTCCAGCCACCTGGGACATTACCTGCCCATGAAAACAAAACCTGCTTTTCCATCCAGCATTTGTAGATCCCCAGCAATGGGATGGAGTCCCCCAGGCAGCTCCTCACCCCTGGAGCAGCAGGGAGAACTGCACTGGAGTTCCCCCTCCATTGCCCAGGGGCATCTCAACTTTGAAACCAAACCCTGTCCCAGATGGAGACACTTGGATGGCATCGTGAGTCCTGGAGGGATGATTTTCTCATGGAGTCCCAGCTTGGAGAAGTGATGGAGAAGATCCCAGGGGTTCTTCATTGTCTCTGGAGGAGGCCTCCAGGGCCAGACTACCTCCTGTCTATGCACCACATCCTGGAAGAGTTTCAAAGCTGTATGCACTCATTGGGGACTCAGAGAAGTTATTTCTGAACCTGAGCATCTTCTTGTGTTTGAGTGATGCAGCATCTGAGATCATAAATCCTCCAGGAACAAGGTTGTGCTGCAGAATGCACCAGTGAATGTCCAGGCTGGGTCTGGAAGCAGCAGAGATTATATTATCTGGCTTTTTTTTTTTTTTTTTTCTCCTCCTTCTTATTTGCAGAATTCATTCTCCTGAATGAGAGAGAAGCTGTTGGAAGGATAATTAAATGTTACATAGATTTAGCAGAGCACACATCTCTATTCCACACTCCCTCCTCCATCTGGCTCCAGCACCAGCTCAGCTCAGATTTTTCACATCCTGGGAGGTGATATTAGGGCACTTTGCTTTGATCACCACTGAGATGGATGTCTGCAGTCAGCTCATGAGATAGTGAAGGGAGCTCAGGCAGTACAATGGGGGTGGATGTTTAGAAGATGAAGATGAGAGGGACCTCGAAGAGGGGCTGGTTGGAATGGAACTGGGTGATCTCGGGGGGTCCTTTCCTACCCAAACCATTCCAGGATTCTCTGAACCCCTCAGGATCATATCAGGAGCACCAGAGGGTGGAAATAAGAAGCTCAAGATAAGGGTTGGTGTGTCATCCTCTGGGCCAGGTGCTCCCCATGCCACCCATTCTCTTTCAAGAGAGAAGAATCAGAGATGGGTGACCCCTACTCTGAGCCCTTCCACACCAGCACCTGCCCTCCTGCAAGCTCCACAGGTATTTTAAGTGAGTGACTCTTTTTTTTTTTTTTTCATCCAGGTTGGCAAGGACCTCTGAGATCATCAAGTCCAACCCTTAATGGGGGGGGGGACAGGCTTGTGGTGGTGGCTGGTGAATGGTTTGGCCCCCAAAACCATGCCAGTGGCAAGGTTCTCCAAACGGTGCAGAACCCGTCTGAGAGGGGGAGATGAAGCCATCTCCATGAGCAGAACTTTCCCAGGATGTCCCAGCTCCTGCTGGGATGGGGAATTGCTGCTCCAGAGCACCACACCAGGGAGAGAGGGATGGGGGGNAAAAAAAAAAAAAAAAAGTGTTTTCTTGGATATCAGAGGCCATCCTTGGGATCAAGGTGGGAAATGACAGCCCTGGGCTTCACCCAACATCCCAGGTGCATGGTGAGCTCCCAGGAATGAAAGCTGCATGAAGCTTTACTTCATTTCTTCTTCTGCATCGGCCTAAAAAGTGGGAAAACAGGAAAGAGGAGATCTCCCAAGAGTTTGGGTGTGCACCAACACCTTTGCATTGCCAGCTCAAAGCCACCAGCACAGTCTCAGCCCCTTGTGAGCACCTAACAAGCTCCATGGGCCCTCCTGGAGTCCTCAAAAAATTTGATATCTCCTAATCCCAGAGAGCTTGATGGTACTTCCCTCCAACTTCTTGTTTCCTTGCTCCTGCCAACAGCCTTTTCAAAGCCTGTCAGATCAGGTTTGCAATTCAGGTCAGCAGGAGCTGCTTTAGGACAGGTAATCACCAGGCTGCTGCTCACAGGTAGTGACAGACCTCACCCATCACAGGTATTTCTGATGTTTATCTTGCCACAAGACAGTTTGTGTCTTCATTTCAGCTGCTTTTTCCGTATTTGAGCTGACAGAAGATCTCCCCATCTGGGGAGAGGTGTTCTGCTCCTTGGCTGAGCTGCTCAGGGGGAAGCTGCAGGGTTTTGTCAGCAAACAGCAGAACCTGGAAGGCATCAGGTGTTTATTTCTCCACAAGATCTTCTGGGAGGTCTATGAATGGAAAATTTGCTCCAAAGTGACCTGAGAGCAAAAGCAAGCTAGATGGCCATGGGGCAGTAACCTGAGAGCAAAAAAATGCCAGATGTGTATGGGTGGGTCACCTGAGGACAAAAAGTTTGTTGGATGTCCATGGTTGGATAATCTCAAAAAAAAGCTTGTTGGATGTCCATGGCTGGGTGACCCGAGGAGAAAGAGATGGTTGGATGTCCATGGATGAGTGACCTCAGGACAAAAATCTTGGTAGATGTCCATGGTTGGATAATCTCAAAAAAAGCTTCTTGAATGTCCATGGTTGGGTGACCCAAGGAGAAAGAGATCGTTGGATGTCCATGGCTGAGTGACCTCAGGACAAAAATCTTGTTGGATTTCCATGGTTGGATAATCTCAAAAAAAGCTTCTTGAATGTCCATGGTTGGGTGACCCGAGGACATTGAGTTTGTTGGATGTCCATGGTTGGATAATCTCAAAAAAAGCTTCTTGGATGTCCATGGCTGGGTGATCTAAGGACACAGAGTTTGTTGGATGTCCATGGTTGGGTGGCCCAAGGAGAAAGAGATTATTGGATGTCCATGGCTGAGTGACCTCAGGACAAAAAACTTGTTGGATGTCCATGGTTGGGTGACCCAAGGACAAAGAGCTTGTTGGATGTCCATGGTTGGATAATCTGAGAGCAGAAGGATGTGAAACAACCATGGGTTGGGTGCTCTGAGAAGATGGTAGATGCCCATTTTGGGGTCTCCCTGACTGAAGTGGGGTTAAAGCTGAGACCCTGCTCCAAAAGGCCTTGAGAGAGGGAGGGAGGTCCTTTCAGTGGCTGTGGTGAACTTTGCCACCAGCCCTTTATTTCCACAGCTGAGGTGTCAGAGTTAGATGGAGCCAATGGGAGAAGTTTCACGGTGAGGAGTGGACTCTGCCTTTGGAAAATGTCCTCTCCTGGAATTCCTTGGCCATGCCTCCCCCCCATTCCCTGGTCTGGTGCAGGTGGGGGTTGTTTGGTTTGGGGTTGGTTTTTTTGGTTTTTTTTTTGTTTGGTTTGGTTTGGGGTTTTTTTGTTGGTGGGTTTGTGTTTTTTTTTGGTGGTTGCATGACCCAATTTGATGAGTATTTTTCCCAGAGGCTGTTTCAGCCACAATTCCATGGTGAAGGTCTCTGGATCTGGTGAGGAGAGGGGTAGAAGAGGGCATCTGGGACTCCTTTCTTGGGGTATCAGTTTTTTTGGGGGGGAAACATCCACTTGTAGAGTCTCCTTGGGAGTATCATAGACACAGAGGAACTTTCGACTTGTTCATGCACCAAGGTCAAAGCCCATGGGCTGAAGAGACCTCAGCTGACTTAAGAAATGGTCTTCACCTTGCAAATGTCCTTCACAAACCATTTTGTGGTTGGAAAAAAAAAAAAAAAAAAAAAAAAAAAGAAGATATATCAGAAATCTCCCAACCTGGAGGTGACCAAAACATTGAAAAATCAAAATGACCATGGATTTCCTCTCTGGGGAGGGAGGAGAAAATATCAGAAGATGGAAACAAGGTGACCCACCAGAGCTTTGCCATCTCTGGCAGGAGATATTCCAGGGCTTATTTCCATCATAATGCCAACGACATCTAAATATGGTTTTATGGGAAAGAGCTCATCAGAAATGTTGATAATGATCTGGTGCCTGCAGGGGAATTCAGTGAGCAACGTTTCACAGATCTGTTGAGCTTCAACAAATAATTGAAAAATCCCCTGAGTGGAGTGTTCTTGTAAAGCTGAAACGGAACAGGCTCGTTTTTTCCTTTTGGAACTGTTTTTTTGGGGGGGAGTTTAATTTGAGCATGATATAATAATAATTTAAAAAAAAAAAATAAAAAAGAAAGAAAAAAGAAGTCCCAAAGCAGACCAGAGCATTGTCCTATTTAAATCAAAAGGAGAACAAGAGCATTTTGGCTTCCTGACAATTTTTTAAGAAATAATTCTGCACAGGAAAAAACTGCAAATATAGAGTATTTCAGAAGAAGAAAAAAGAATTATTTTTTGGGTTTTTGGTGGGCTTTTTGTTTTGGGGTTTTGGGTTGGTTTTTTTTTTGTTGGTTGGGGTTTTTTTTTGGTTGTTTGTTTTTTTTAATTTTTTTCCCTTTTTAATTTTTTTCCCTTTTTAATTTTTTTTCCCTTTTGGTCCAAATCTGGCTTTGGGTATAACCCATGGATGAATTTCTAGCATCACCCAGCAGACCTCACCAATCCTTCCACACCGTGGAGCTCAACCTGATTCAGTGGAGAAAAGTGAATTATCCCAAGACCTCTTTTGTCCTTCAGGCTTGATTGAAGGCATCAAACAAGAAACCAACATTGCTGAATGACATTGGCAGAGAGAAGAAAACCTCCCAGAGCAGGAGCAACCACAGAGTTTATAAACCCTGTCCTGACCTTATCTTCTTCCCATAAACTTCTTGGCTGAGTCAGGACAATAAATCTGCTGTGTCTCATTCAGGAAGGGAAATTATTATCCATCTTGAGGTAATGAAAAAGGTTTTATTGTGGTGGTGATTTGCAAACCTTCCCTGGGATTTATGCAGCAATCCCACGGTTGTAAGTTGGGATGCCTCTCTGGGATATTTCCCCACCTCCAAAAAGGCCTCCAAGTGATTTTTGCATCGGTCATGGGGAAAAAAAAAAAATAAAAGAAACAAGAAGAAAGATCTCAGCTGAGATCTAGAAACAGATGGGATATGGAGAGAGAAAGTGGAGCAAAAGGCTGGGGAAAAGAGGATGGATTCTGCAGCCATGCATAAAAATCCAAAGAGAAGAAGGAGCAGAAGATGTATAAGATAAATAAGAATCAAAATCAAGAAGAGACAAGGGGCCAAGAAGCAGGATCTGTCCAGAGATCATTCCCTGATCTCATGGAACAAAATGATCCCCTGAGGACTTCTAGGGAGTGAGGCAGAAAATGGGAGATGTGTTGACGAGGACCTGAACCCAAAAAGAGGCAGAAGAAGGGTTAATTTTCTTGATGGCAAGAACCAAGAGCTTATTTCTGGTGGACAGCAGCTTAGTGGAGACGTGTGAAGAGCCTTATAAAGACCAGAAGTGGTTTGAAAGCTCTGAATGAAAGCCAGAAATTTTTTTTTTTTTTTTTCTTTTTTCTCATAAAGCCTCAGCAGGCTCTAAGCAGAGTTTGGCTTTGGTGCATGGCAGATGGTTCAGGAGATGTTTCTCTGCTCTAAACATAGTCATTTTTGACCTAAATCTATTTTTGCCTCTCCTAGAGAAAACACCTGGATTTGTACTGCTGTGGGAGATTTCCACATCTCTTCCAGGACAGATCTTCAGGGAAAGGAGGGGGCAAAACCCCATCCCCTGGAAGGACAACAACCCATCCCAGAGACCACTCCAGGAGCTGTGTCCAGGTCTGGAGCCCCTGGTAGAAGAAAGAGATGGAAGTGGTGGGATGTGTCCAGGGAAGGGCCAGGAGGATGCTCAGAGGGTTGTAGCAGCTCTGGAGTGAGGAGACTGGGATGGGTTGTTGAGTCTGGAGAGGAGAAGGCTCCAAGGAGACCTCAGAGCAACCTTCAGATATCTGAAGGGGCTACAAGAAAGCTGGGGAGGGACTTCTGAGGATGTCAGGGAGGGATAGGACATGGGGGAATGGATTCAAACTGGAGGAGGGGAGATTGAGATTGGAAGTTAGGAAGAAGTTCTTCACCATGAGGGTGAGGAGAGCCTGGCACAGGTTGTCCAGAGAGGGGGTGGAGGATTCCCCATCCCTGGAAGTTTTCAAGGCCACATTGGATGGGGCAGCCACAGCTTCCTTGGGCAACCTGGGACAGGGGCTCAGCACCCTCACCCCAAAGAATTTCTTCTTAATTTCTTCTTACTGAACTACTTGAACATCTTTCTGCACCCCAGTGATGCTTTGGCAGATGTTTCTATGGTGCAGCTCGAGGCTCAGGGAACAAAACCCTCTTGGGGTTTGGCTCTCCAAAACCCCTTGAAGTGGATTTCCCCTTCCTCCCTGCACGTCCCCCTCCACTGCAATGCTGGTGACAGATATGTCACGATGGGACAGGGCCACACAGAAGGTCAGACCAGCACCTGGCAACGTGGCTGCT
>JAAWXA010000112.1:30180-45437 GCA_038090715.1 Florisuga fusca
CCACACAGAAGGTCAGACCAGCACCTGGCAACGTGGCTGCTTAAAAACCAGATACACATGAAAAAAAGAGGAGCTCAGCTTCATTACAGATGTATCCATGATGAGCAAAGGAACCTGAAAACCTCTGAATGTGTAATGCTTCATGTCTGCAAGCACTGCCTTTGGGGCTGGTGCCTCCAGGGGGTTATTTCCAGTCTTGGTTGCTCATCCTCAGTGCTGGGAGAAGCCTTAGAGGTGGACACCTTAGAGGTCACCTTCGTCAGAAGCAGATGATGTATTGTTTATTTGAACCATCATAGCAACACATCTCCCATGGAGCCAGGCTGGGGGAGTTGGAGTGGCTCAGTCTGGAGACAAGGAGGATCCACGGAGACTTTAGGGAACCTTCCAGTCCCTGAAGAGGCTCCAGAAAAGCTGGGGAGGGACTTTGGACAAAGGTCTGGAGTGATAGGATGGGGAGGAAGGGTTTCAAGATGAAAGAGTGGAGTTTGAGATTGGGTATTTGGAACAAATTCTTTAACTACGAGGGTGCTGAGCCCCTGTCCCAGGCTGCCCTGTGGCTGCCCCATCCCTGGCAGTGTCTCAGCCCAGGTTGGATGGGGCTTGGAGCAACCTGGGCTGTGGGAGGTGTCCCTGCCCATCCAGGGGGTTGGGACTGGAGGAGCTGGAAGGTCCCTTCCAACCCAAACCAGTCTGGGATCCTATAATCTATCCCCAAAGCTGAAAGCAGGAGGGTGTTCCAGGGTCCCCTGCAGTGCTCCTGGCAGGACACCAGGACCAGTGGCTGGGACTCACCTCGTGGCACCTCTCCTTTGCAGCCAGCAGCTCTTTGTTTCCTTCCCCCAAGCTTTCATCCCCCCCCATCCCCTCCCCTACTTTTGAAGGCAGGAGGAATGAACTCATCAGGGATGCTGTAACACAGGAATCCTTTCAAGGCATTAGTGCTAATGGGCACCAGCACCAGCAGGCTCTGGGGAGGACAGGGAGCCAACCCACACTGAATTCCTCTAATGCTCCCTTAATCCAAGTGGTCTTTACAAGAGGAATGAAAACACCTCCTGTTTACAAACCACCAGGAGAGAGTTTTTCAGCCCTCTTCGGAACATCCTTCCCCTTGGCTGGTGAGACACCAACCCACACCCCCCCCAGGGGTGGCTGAGGGTCCTTCCTTGCTTTGCCTCCCCAAATCCTACCCTGGAAATGAGAAAGCAGGTGCTGTGAAATGGGCAGGTGGCTCTCAGATGGGGCTGAGGGGTTGGCAACAACATTTGTCCCAGTGCAAATCCTGCTGGCAGTTACGTCACTGACTTATCCTGCCATATGCCAGGCAGCCAGTCCCCACTTCATTGATTTTAATCTAATCAGCTGCAGCCCAGTCGCCGGTTTTAATCAACCCTGACCACCCATCCTTCTGCATGAGCCAACTTTCCAGCAGTTCCTGCCTTTAATGACATGAAAGTCAGCTTAGGGTTTGTTAATTCTTGTCACATTACCCCCAGCCCTCCAGTTCAACCTCCGCGGCGTGGTCCATCACTCTGACCAAGAGCAAATCCTCCCTCCTCCCAGGTTCATTAAATTTGGGAGGCTAATTAGCAAGGCTCAGAGGAGGCAGGGCATGGTTTACTGAGGCCAGTTCTGGAGCCCCTGTCACAAGAAAGACAGGGATGTGGGGGAGGGTGTCCAGAGAAGGACTGGGAGGATGCTCAGAGTGGTCAGCATTTCCACCCCCCCAAAAAAAATTTTTTTTAAATGCTGTTGCTTTTGCAAGAGATGCCAAATTTCTGGAAGAGGTGGCACCAGAAGAGTGGGTGGACACCCATCCACAGCACTGCATCCTGCTCCAAGGCTGCACTTTCAAACCAAGATCTTAACATTTGGCTCCCAAGGACCCTCCTGATCTTTTTCCTTTCCCAAGTGGTCAGAATTTCCCACAAAAAAAAAAAATAATTAAAAATGGTGTTTCTTTTGCCAGTGTTCCCTGGGTCTGAGACTGTTTTCTCCTTTCTCTAGGAAAATATTTTCTCCTTCAGGCTCATAGCTGGTGGAGAGCTTTCAGAGGAGTGATGCCATTGGGTATTTAGTTGAACTAAGTAAGATTTCAGGGGAAAATATCACATTTGTGGGAAAATCCCACGCAAGAGAAAAGAAGAGACATGCAGAATAAAACCAGAGCTTTTGTAACACTGGAACAGGAAGAATTAGAGAAAGGCAATTAGAAAACACCCCGTGCCAAGGAGTCACCAGCCCATCCTTGGGACAGGCCTGCAAGACACCTGCAAGAGAAAGGAAAGGGATGGGAAGGAGTCCTACCCACAACCAGTCTGGGTTATAACCTTGAGCACAAGGGAGAAAACCCAGAGCAATTGGAGTTGTCACATTAACATCTCATCAGCATATTCATGTGATGGGCTGAAATACCCACCCAAAGGCTGGAGGGACCTCAACTACCAAAAACCCCCCTTGTTCTTGGAGCATCCTTAGGATCATAGAAGGACACAGAGCTCCTGGAAGGTGTCCAGAGGAGCCACTGGAATGCTCAGAGGGTTGGGGAACTGGGAGAGTTGGGGTTGTTGAGTCTGGAGAAGAGGAGAAGGCTCCAAGGAGACCTCAGAGCAACCTTCATATATCCGAAGGGGCTACAAGAAAGCTGGGGAGGGACTTTTGAGGATGTCAGGGAGGGATAGGACATGGGGGATGGATTCAAACTGGAGGAGGGGAGATGGAGATTGGAAGTTAGGAAGAAGTTCTTCCCTATGAGGGTGCTGAGAGCCTGGCCCAGGTTGTCCAGAGAGGTGGTGGAAGATTCCACATCCCTGGCAGTGTCTCAGCCCAGGTTGGATGGGGCTTGGAGCAACCTGGGCTGTGGGAGGTGTCCCTGCCCATCCAGGGGGTTGGGACTGGAGGAGCTGGAAGGTCCCTTCCAACCCTGACAATTCTCTAATTCTATGTTGTGTGGTAAAAGAAGCCTCCACAGAGACCTGGGGGGATTTTAAGAACCCACTTTGGGGTTTTATCCCTCCTGATTCTTTGAAGAAAGCTGGGGGAGGGCTTTGGGCACGGGGGGGTAGGGAGAGGAGAAGGGAAAGGGGTTAAAACTTGGAGAGGGGAGATTGAGGTTAGAGATGGGGAAGAAATTCTTGAATTTGAGGGTGGGGAGAGCCTGGAACAGGTTGTCCAGAGAGGTGGTAGAACCTCATCCCTGGAATTTTTTTAAGGCCAGGTTGGATGGGGCTTGGAGCAACCTGGGCTGTGGGAGGTGTCCCTGCCCATCCAGGGGGTTGGAACTGGATGATCCTAAATGTTCCTTTCAACCCTGAAAATTTTATGATTCTATGGTTTCTCACCCCTTTTCTTCTCCTTCCTTTCCTCCACACACCCAGAGCAGCCTGGCTCCAAGGTTGGAAATCTGCTTCTTCACCTGGCTTGGAAGCATCTGAACCAGGGCAGAGCCCCAAATAGTGTCTGCTTTGCTGTTATTCCTCCTTTTTTCTCTTGGAGGAAAGGGATTCTGGACCTCTCAGGTGAAGGGAAAATATCATTTGCACCACTCAGATCTTATCAGGAGATTTAAAAACCTCCCTGGGGGTGGGCAAAGGGAGAAGGAACAAAACCTTGTGGTTGTCAGGGTACCAAGGAGGTGGATGATCTCCCCAGGTTTGGGGGGAGGGGGGACTCCTTGTTTGGAGTGTTTTGCTCTTTTTCTTCTGGCCCATTTTGGGTCCCTCTGAAGCTGTTCCTGGAGGGATTGGTCCCTGCTATAACCAGGGAGACACAGGACAGGACAGAGGTGTTCCAGCCCAACTACCAGGACACTTCCAGAGCCAACCTTCCTTGTGTCTACCAAGCCCAGGGATGATCTTGATGGCCCAGAGAAGATCATCAGGTCTTTCCTGTAGAGAGTCCTGCACAGCTGATGATTTTGGATGGAATCTGATTGTGTTTGTACCCAATGATGCTCAGGGAGGAGGCTGAAGAGCCTCAGGCTCAGGGGCTTTGTGGTGGACAGAAAAAAATCCCCACCATCCTTTTCCTTCCCTTTCCTTTTGCCTGCTCTGGTAAGGGGGGTTGGGCTCAAGGATCTTCTGAGGTCCCTTCCAACTACTAACATTCCATGAAATCCTCAATCCTGAAGCCCCAGGAACCCATCTGTCAAGCAGCACTGCTGGGGACATGAGGAACATCTCCCCCAGCACCTCAACCCCCACCCATGGTGTCCACCCCAGCCCCTTTTTTTGGGGGGAGGTTGCAATGGATCAGGTGGTGGTGATGGAGAAGCTGCTCCTGGGAATTCACTTCTGCTGCTTCCCTGATGGAATGTGGTCAGAGAGGTACAATGGGATTCCATGCAGCCAGATTTCTCTGCTGGCTCCACTTCCACCTGGCTCTGTTGCTGAAGGTTTTCTCAAGATGTACCTGTCTTATTTCCTCAATAATTTATTGAGAAAATAGAAGTTCTTAATAACTTACCGAGAAAATATCAAGATAAAAAAAAAGAAAAAAAAATCAAGACCTTACTATCTCAATCAGTTCTCAATAAGGAGCCATTGGAGATTTAAAAAAATAAAAATAAAAAAAGCAAAAATCTGTCTTCTGCAGAGAATGTGTCCCTGGGGAGCAGTGAGGGAGCACTGGGAAGCTCCTGGGGGCTCAGTTGTGCTGTGTCCTCCCCTTCCCATCACAGGGTTCCTCCTGCAGGGATTTGTCATCAATGTGTCTGCAGGGAAAGGAGAATCCTTCCCCTCCTTGGGGCCAGCCAGGGAAGAACCTGGAAGCTGATTCGGGGAATTCAAGTTGGAGTTGAGGGAGGTGGGGGGATACCAGACTGGGAGTTTTTATCCTTCCCACATTCCCCATTGGAAAAAAACCCAACAAAACCACCAAAATAAAAGAATAAAATCAGACAGAATTTAACCCCCTTAATGCTGCAAATATACCCATAAGAAGTTCCAGGCCAACTCCCTTGGGATTCACATTTTCATGGGGTCACCAGCATCTGTTCTGAGCTTGCACCTTCACCTTGCACCATCAATGCAACCAGGAGCTATTTGATTTTTTTAAAATTAATTTTGAATTAATTAATCAATTAATTAAATTTTTAAAATGGCAACAACTCTTTAGGAATGCAAGAGAAGGAATTGGGAAACCCAGGCAGGAATTATGCACTTGGCTGTGCAGGTTTCTGCCCTGTGCCATCTCCCTTGCACCCACAGCACCGAGACTCTGCTGGATTCTCTGGGAATAAATGTAATGATGAATCTGTGCCATGGGATGAGATTACAGGAAAAAAAAGGAAAGGAAAGGAAAGGAAAGGAAAGGAAAGGAAAGGAAAGGAAAGGAAAGGAAAGGAAAGGAAAGGAAAGGTCGCTTTAAAATTTGAAGGAAATGGGAAAGGAAGAGGAAAGGAAAGGAAAGGAAAGGAAAGGAAAGGAAAGGAAAGGAAAGGAAAGGAAAGGAAAGGAAAGGAAAGGAAAGGAAAGGAAAGGAAAGGAAAGGCAAGGAAAGGAAAGGAAAGGANAAAAAAAAAGAAAAAAGAAAGAAAAAAAAAAAGAAAAAAAAAAGAAAGAAAAGAGAAAGAAAAAAAAGAAAGAAAAAAAAAGAAAGAATAAAAAAGAAAAAAGAAAAAAAAAGAAAAAAAAGAAAAAAGAAAAAAAAAAGAAAGAAAAAAAGAAAGAAAAAAAGAAAGAATAAAAAAGAAAAAAGAAAAAAAGAAAAAAAAAGAAAAAAAAAGGAAAAAGAAAGAAAGAAAAAAGAAAGAAAAAAATGAAATAAAAAAGAAGAAAAGAAAGAAAAAAAAGAAAAAGAAAAAAGAAAAAAGAAAAAAGAAAAAAGAAAAAAGAAAAAAGAAAAAAGAAAAAAGAAAAAAGAAAAAAAGAAAAAAAGAAAAAAAGAAAAAAAAAAAAGGTTGCAGATTCATGCAGTTCCTGTGGTTTTATCCCTGCCCTGGTGGGGTAAGGGGTGGGAGAAGCTGGGGGTTGTCTCCCAGGGAAGGAAATTGCAAATAACACCTTGCTCTTGCTGGCATCTGCTGTGGAGCTTTTGCCTTTCTCATTTATGTGTAAATAAGCCCTTGCTCTGACACCCAGCAGGTTCTGCAAGTAAATCTGGGTACAGAGCTTGACCTCTACCAAGGCTGAGCTCTCAATGTGCTGAGGGAGTTGAAGAGAACAAAGGAAAAACCCCCAAAAAAACCCAAATAAATCCTCACGCTTGGCTAATCCCATAGGACCCGACATCACCCTCAGCTTGGGGACCAAGGGTGCTGAGCCTGCCTGGTGCTGAGCACATCGTCTCTGCTCCATCATGAATTATGGATTATTTTTCCACTGCTGCTGGGCTGATGAAATTCTCCTCTGTTGAGGATTAAACCACTTTCTTCAAAGCCAAGCCTGGGGTTTAATTAAAGTCGGGATATGGGGGGAGGGAGAGGGTGGTGCAGATCCCGGGTTTCCACTGCAGCATCGTCCTCTGGTGCTGCTCAGAAGGTGGGATGGGAGCTGAACGGAAGGCAAGAGCTGTCTCCTGAGTTAAAAAAAAGTCCANTCTTGTCTGACTGAGAGCTGCCTGGGAGCAGAGCCCAACCCCCCCTGGCTCCAACCTCCTTTCAGGGAGTTGTAGAGAGTGATGAGGTCTCCTTGGAGCCTTCTCCTCTCCAGACTCAACAACCCCAACTCTCTCAGCCTGGCTCTAGAGCAGCACCAACCCTCTGAGCATCTTCATGACTTCCTCTGGACTCACTCCAACACCTCCAATTCCTTCTGGTGTTGGAGACCCCAGAACTGGACCCAGCACTGCTGGAATGATCTCACCAGAGCAGAGTAGAGGGGGGCAGTCCCCTCCCTTGATCTTCTGACCACGTTTCTTTTGATACAGTCCAGGACATGATTTGCTTTCTGGGCTAAGGACCAGGCTTTCTTGTAGCCCCTTCAGATATTGGGAGGTTGCTCTGAGCTCACCTGGGAGCCTCCTCTTCTCCAGGCTGAACACCCCCAATCCCTCAGCCTGGCTTCCCAGGGAGGTGCTCAGCCCTCTGAGCATTTGAGTGGCTCCTCTGGACACCTTCCAGGAGCTCTGTGTCCTTCTGATGCTGGGGACTCCAGAACTGGACACAGGACTCCAGGTGGGGTCTCAGGAGAGCAGAGCAGAGGGGGAGAATCCCCTCCCTCCACCTCTCTCTGGGCTTCTGCTGATGACCCCAGGACCTGGGGCTGATTCTTCCTAATATCTAACATAAATCTCCCCTCTTTTAGCTGGAAACCCTTCCCCCTCATCCCATCCCTCCAGGCCCTTGTCCCAAGTCCCTCCCCAGCTTTCCTGGAGCCCCTTCAGGCCCTGGAAGATGCTCCAAGGGCTCCCCAGCCCAGGCTGCTCAGAGCCTCATCCAATCTGTAATTCAACACTTCCACGTATTAGGCAGCCACAACCCTCCTGGGCAACTCAGGACAGGGTCTCACCACCCTCAAATCAAAGAATTTTATTTGTCCAACCTAAATCTCCACTCTTCCAGCTTAAAACCATCACCTTGTCCTACCACTCCATGCCCTTGTTAAAAGTCTTTTTCTCCCAAGCTTTCTAACTCAAAGTGTGGAGGTGTGGGTTGGTTTGTTTTTTTTTTTTAATATTATAAAGAGCTGAGTTCACCTAAAGGGTAAAGAAATAAGGATTTCCTCTGGCGTAATTTCAGATTTCAGCTGCAGTTTTGTTTTCTGGTTACAGCTCTTGGCAACCCAACTCTCCTGTCCTAAAGCTGAGCAACCACTGATTTGTTCCTAACCACAGTGATCTGGGTCCCAAAACTTGGACTCCTGAGCACAGGAGACACGCTGCTCTTTGGTTTTCTGCTTTTTTACCCTTATTATTAGTTTCACAAAACAGTGGGAGGTGTCCCCATGCCACGGGCTTGGAACCAGATGATTTTGAAGGTCCCTTCCAACCCCAACCAGTCTGGGATTCTGGGATTTTGATACAAATAGAAGGGATTTGATTTTTCTCAGCTGTCATAACCCAGGATACCATCACAAAACCAGTCTCTGTCTTCATCCTGGCTTGACCTTAGGGAGAACAACAACAAAAAGCCACAGCTCTGCTTTGGGGAAGGGACCAGTGGCTCTAAAAACCATGGGGAGATCGATTGGAAGAGCAGGGGGGGGTTAAAGTGATGAGATGTCAGGCAGCTCTGTGCAAATATTGGTCAGAGGCAAACATAAACAGCAGAGCACACCAGGACCTGCTGCTCTCTTTAGTGACAGGAGCCAGGAGGGTTTGTCCTGGTTAAACAGTGTCTGGAGAGGAGGAGGATGTCGATGTGTCTGGCTTGGGTATCTTTGTGGGGTGTGTGGTGTCCAGCAAGTGATTCAAGGACAGTCCAGCTGCCAGACCTCAAAGAGTTAAGATCCCAGTGGGTAAAAGCTGGAACATTGCTACAGCAGACAGTGTTGTCCCAAAAAAAGGCTTTTTCTGTCCCCTGGAGCTGTGCCACACACAGCACTGAGATATTGGCCCATGCAGGGGGGTTGGAACTGGGAGATCCTGGGGGTTCCTTTCCAACCCAAACCATTCCATGATTCTCTGAATATCCAGTTCTGCTCAGCAAACAGCAGTGTGCTATTCCCCACTGCAAACTCATCTTCCTGAAGCACAACTGCTACTTGTGTACCCCAAGATGTCAAAAATAACTTTGTAGGAGAGAATCCCAGAGTGGTTTGGGTTGGAAGGGACCTTCCAGCTCCTCCAGTCCCAACCCCCTGGATGGGCAGGGACACCTCCCACAGCCCAGGTTGCTCCAAGCCCCATCCAACCTGGGCTGAGACACTTCCATTATTTAGCACTACCAAGAATCCCAGAATCATTATTATTATTATTATTATCATTTTTTAACTCACCAGCAAGAAGCAAACCTGCTTCCTATGTTGTTTCTGGTGATTATTATCTCAACTGACTTCAGCCCAGAAAATAAATGTCTGGATTTAATTCCTGCACAGCTGTCAAGTGCCAGATCAAGAGTTTCATTCATCTGGATGACATCTGTGTGAACATATTTCACCAAAAGGTAGAAGGCTTGGATCTTACAAGGTCAGGATCTTACAAGGACCTTCAGAGATGCTGTCAGATATTTCTCCAAGTGAGAAACCCAGTTAGGCCACCAGACTGCCTCTCTCCACCAAAATATGGACAATTTTCCTTAAAACTACTAGGAGATGGGTTTCTGGTGTTGTTCCTCCTGGTCAGTGTCTTTTTAAGCCACACAACTCAGACACAACCCCACATCTGGCTCGAGCATCTGCTCAGCCCTGCAGGAATCTTCTCTGCTCTCCCAGGAGCAGGATGGGAGTTCCACCTCATCTCTGCTGTAGGAGGATGGATACAGGATGGATGCAGACCCAGGACCTGCCAGCTGCTCCTTTGGCCAGAAAAAGGGTGGGGAATTGGGGGTGGAGGGCAATCTGGAGGCAGTTTGGAGAGAAGGACTTCAGGATGCTGGGGAGGGAATTTTCCATCTGTCCCTTGGAGCTGGTGGTGGTCACCATGAACAACCCAACAAGCATCCCAGACTCCAAGGGGTGAAGGTGTTTGGTGCAGCCAGGACACCTCCAAGGCCCCAAAACTCTCCTGCTTGTCTCCTTCCAGCTTCTCCCATACCAAGAACTGAGCCATTTGAGACCAGATCCGTGGCATTTGCACTCTGTGGTGCAAACATGAGGAGCAAGCTCATCCACAGCCTCCTCCCTGGGTTATAACCCCCACCAAATGACAGAAACCCCTCTTGGCTCAGCTCCAACCTTACAAGAAGGAAGGCAGAGCTGAGTCAGGCCATGGGGATATGGTCCAGAAAGTCAAGAAAGGAATTTCCTTGCAGCCAACTTGAAGTCAAGCATGGAATTTCCTTGCAACTTTTCCTTGCAGCAGGTGAGGCTGCTTGGATGATTTACACCAAAGGGTATGAAGCTCTGTGGAGTTTCCAGAGGACCTACAGTTGGATGAATTGGCTGATTTTTTTTTTCTCTTCTTTCTTTCCCCAGCTCTTTGTCAGTAAATCAGAGTTGTCAGATGTTATCAGCACCTGCAGCTCTCCTTTGGAAAGGCCACAGCAGCACATTGGTGACTTTGAGAATGCTGAAAAAAAAAAAAAAATGGTTAATAAATCTTCCTCTTCTCTTCCAGTGTCCTTGCCTCATTTCTGGCCTCACAAAGAGATGTGGACTGAGATGTGAAGAGATGGGGACTGACTTCTCAGCCACTCAGGGAAGGAGAAGTGGCTTTTCCTTGGGAGAAGGGGAATCACTCACTGAATCACAGAATATTCCAGGTTGGAAGAGACCCTTGGGATCACTGAGTCCAACCATCATCCCTACTCTACAAAGTTCTCCCCTAAACCAGATCCCCCAACACCACATCTCAACGAGCCTTGGGCACCTCCAGGGATGGGGACTCCACCACCTCCCTGGGCTGCCAATTCCAAGGTCTGACCACTCTTTCTCCTCATCTCTAGTCTAAACCTACCCTGGTGCAGCTTGAATCCTTTCCCTTTTGTTCTATTTCTGATTATCTGTGAGAAGAGACCAACAACAACCTCTCCACAATGTCCTTTCAGGTAGAGAGTGATGAGGACTCCCCTCATCCTCCTCTTCCTCAAACTGAACAGCTCCTTCATCATTCTTCAAAAGATTTATTCTCCAAGCCCTTCACCAGCTTGATGGTCCCTCCTCTGCACTCACTCCATCACCTCATTGTCTCCAAGGAGGAATTATTGCTGAGGGATTCCAGTTGGACTCCAAGTCCTGACCTCCTGGTGCTCATCACAGCCCCAGCTTGCTCCTGGTTGCACCATATGGATGTTCAGCAGCTCCAGGCAGGTGAGGAGCCCTTGAATGAGCCAAAATGAACCTGCCAGGACATCCCAGGCAGCAGCAAGGAGAGAGGGGAGGTGGGAAACTCCCCAGGCTGGGGAGTGATGCTGGGTACCAGGGCACAGGGAGCTACATCCTACCTGGGGCTGGGGAGGGACTTTTTATAGGGGCTTTTAGCCATAGGATCACAGAATCCCAGGATCATTGGGGTGGGAAAGGAGCTCTGGGATCCTCAAGTCCAATCCTTGATCCACTCCCCCCGTGGTTCCCAGCCCATGGCACTCAGTGCCACATCCAGTCTCTTCTCCAAAACCTCCAGGGATGGAGAATCCACCCCTCCCTGGGCAGCCCCTTCCAATGCCTCAGCACCCTCTCTGCAAAGAATTTCTTCCTAATATCCAACTTAAACCTCAATCCAGCTCTGCCAGGGGAGGTTTAGGTTGGATATTAGGAAAAAATTCTTAATCCCATGGCTTCTTGTCTGACTGAGAGCTGCCTGGGAGCAGAGCCCGACCCCCCCCTGGCTCCAACCTCCTTTCAGGGAGTTGTAGAGAGAAAAGAATGAGGGAAAATGGGTTAAAATTTGCAGATGAGAGATTGAGGTTGGAGATGAGGAAGAAATTCTTTGGTGTGTGGGTGCTGAGCCCCTGTCCCAGGCTGCCCAAGGAAGCTGTGGCTGCCCCATCCCTGGCAGTGTCTCAGCCCAGGTTGGATGGGGCTTGGAGCAACCTGGGCTGTGGGAGGTGTCCCTGCCCATCCAGGGGGTTGGGACTGGAGGAGCTGGAAGGTCCCTTCCCACCCAAACCAGTCTGGGATGCTATGATTTAGCTTCAAGCTGCAGACACTGAAACAGTTCTCCTGCATCCCACGATGGCACAGGTCCCCAGGGGTGGGTGGATGGGTGGGTGGGACACCCCAGGGGGTCTCAGGTAGTTTCAGGTGGTGATGTACAGGCAGCTGGGCTGAGCCAATGGGGTTAATGGCATCCATGGAAGTCTAGAGCTGTGCTGGAGATGTCCAAGGTGTGCAAGAGACCTGGATTCCAAGCAGGATGCTACGGGCAGATCAGCTGAGTTCAGTGGAGGAGAAATGAGTGGATTGGTGCATCCTGGAACAGATTTCCTGTGGAGGTGTTCAAGGCCAGGTTGGATGATGCTTTGAGCATCCTTGTCTGGATGAGAGGTGTCCCTGCCCATGGCAGGGAGCTTGGAGATGACCCCTAAGGTCCCTCCCAACCTCAGCCATTCTGTGATGAGGTTGAGGGTGAGAAGCCTCCACCAGCAGCAATGAGCACAGAGAATCCCAGAATGATTTGGGATGGAAGAGACTGCTAAAGCACATCTAGTCCAACCCCCCACCATCCTCAGGGACACCTCCCACTAGATGAGGTTGCTCCAAGCCCCATCCAACCAGACCTGGAATGTTTCCAGGGATGGGGCATTGATCACCTCCCTGGGCAACCTCTGCCTGTGGTTCACCACCCTCACTGGGAAGATTTTGTTCCCTGTATCTCCCCCGAATCTTCTCTCTTTTCAGTTAAAACCATCACCCCATGCCCTACAGGCCCTGCTTCAAAGTCTGCCCCCATTTTTATCAGCTCCCTTTAAGGACTGGATGGCCACAAGAAGGTCTCAGTGGAGCCTTCCCTTCTCCAGATGTTGGCCCCATGGGACCAACTCTTGATCTTTTCTTTCCCTTTGCACTTTTCAGACTTTTTTTTTTTTTTTTTCCCCCCAGAAGTGCAGCTCAGAGCTGAAAGAGATCTATTAATCTGTTCATTAACTTGGCACCTGAGTGGTGTCATCAAGCTGAAAAGATTTTTGAGGACAGGGTTGAACATGATTAAGGGTCAGCAGGGAGTGATTTATGGGCAGAAGATTAAAAAGAGTTAAATATGTAAAGCTCAAGTGAATGATGACCAAGGAGAACCTGACACCTGGGGAGGGGGGTTTGAAGGGCAGCAACACCCAAAAAAGAAGTGGTGGCTTGGCTGAGGTGGGGGATTTCAGCAAAAGCCCCTGGAGAAGGCTCAGGACAAGCAGAGGGAACATCTCTCTGCAGCTCTGCAGTTATCAGGACCCACAGATTCACTCTTTTAATTTAAATATGATGAAGGATTAATGCTTCTCAGGCAGAGGGAGTAAAAAGTGACATTATTAGAAGCTCAGAAACCTGGTTTCTCCTCCCTTCACCCCAGCACTGACTCCTCAGTGCCTGGAATTGCTCCGTGCTCAGCACTGCTGCATCTTCCAAGCATCAGGGATGCAGGGACCTGCTCAGGACCTCACAGACTTGTCCTGGTGCCATCACTTCTTGCAACCCCTGGTCAAGGCAGAGGCATGGAGGGCAATCCCTGCTTTCCTCTGCAGCCCCAGGTTTTGCTGGCATTGACTTGTTTGATCAGAAACTTCAGTCTGTAGGTGTTGGGGTGCTGGTCAGATGCTGTCTGGAGAGCAAGGGGGATGTGGTGCTTGGAAGTTGGAAGTTGCCCAGGATGGAAAAAGCCTCTCATGCAGAATCACCACATCATTTTGATTGGAAAAGATCTTTAAGGTCATCAGGTCCCACCATGAACCCAGCACTGCCCAGGCCACCACTGCCCCATGGCCCTCAGCACCACAGCTCCAGGGCTTGGAAATCCCTCCAGGGATGGGGACTCCACCACTGCCCTGGGCAGCCTGGGACAGGGAATGACAACCCTTTCCAAGAAGAAATTGTTCCCAATATCCAGCCTAAACCTCCCCTGGTGCAGCTTGAGCCCATTTCCTCTTGTTCTATCACTTGTTCCTTGGGAGCAGCCCCAACCTCCCCCTGGCTCCAGCCTCCTCCCAGGGAGTTGCAGAGATCCAGAAGTTCTCCCCTCATCCTCCTTTTCTCCAGGCTCAACACCCCCAGGTCCCTCAGCTGCTCCTGCTCAGATTTGTGCTCCAGACCCTTCCCCAGCTCCATTCCCCTTCTCTGGACACACTCCATCCCCTCAATGTCCTTCTTGGCATGAGGAGCCCAAAGGGTTAACAGAAGATATTTCCACAGGAGCTGTGGATGGGCTGAGTCTCCTTCCTGCTTGCCATAAGAAATCTTGGTTTCCTGGCTTGCAGAATTACTTGTTTCCAGCCACACTGGTTCCCTTGCTTTCCTTTTAGCTGCCTTCACCTCCGTAAATGAGAGGGCTGCAAAATATTTGTGCACTGCTCAGCCCACAGGCAAAGGAGAACCCAGCTAATGAGTTCCTGGGCGTCAGGCACTGGAGCTGAGAGGTCACTGCCAGACTGTGCAATCCAGCATCAGCCCCATGTCCCCTCTTCGTGTGAGCTTGCTCTTGCAGAGAGGGGTGACAATTGCCTAAAGATCCTAGAAATAAATAAATAAATTTTTTTTTTTTTTTTTTTTTTTTTTTTTTTTTCTTAAACCAATGCTAATTCTCCTTTTCTTATGGGCAGCATTTTATTCATAGGGCCAGCTGGGACCAGAACACCAATTAAAGTCAGAGAGAGGAGAACTGCAGAGCACCCGATTTTTTTCCTCTCAAAATTATGACATCAACTTCCCTGCAAGTTTCCAATCTATTTTCCCTCCAATTAATCTAAAGTGCTCAATTCTTTGGAGAGTTTCAGAGCTGTGGCACAGCAAGTCCATGACCTGTTTTTTTGTCCCTCTGCTAAACCGCTAATGACTTTTTCTTTTATTTATTTATTTTTTTTATTTTATTTCGGTGGATTTCACCTTCCTTTTAATTGCTGCTGGGCACAGGTGAAACCTGGCTGAGGAGTTGTAAGCAAAGCTGTGCCCTGGTTCAGTTGGGCATGCAAAGAAAGAGTGGCTGGGATGACCCCAAACTGAGATATCAGCTGGAAAAAAAGGTAAAGGCAGGACAAGTAACTCTGGCAAACCCCCCAGCTGGCCAGATGGCCCTTCTCCATCTAACTGGTGGCAGGATTTTGCTGTGTGGCTCTTTAATCCACTGTGTTGGAGCAAAGCTCTTGGATTTCCAAGAGGAAGAAGGAGGCAGCTGGTGCTGGCAGTGAGGAGAGGGGAAAGGAGGAGGTTTGGACGTGCCCATCACCAGCTGATGATCTCTGCTGGGCTGGAAGCCATCTGCTAATTCCTGGCACCTCTTCTACCCTGAATCCCCATCAAAGCTGCAGCTCACAGCTCTTCTCTATCCTGCCCCAGAGCTCCAATCCCCCAAGGGCTCCCCCAGGCCTGATTTCCCACTATCCCACTGCCCAAGCTCCTTCTTCATCCCAGGACATCCCCAGCTCCACCAAACCACTCTCTGGCCCAAAGGGATAAGTGAATGGTTGGGAGCAAATGTTGGACATCCTGGAGCAAGTCCAGAGGAACTCATGAAGGTGATGCAAAGGCTGCAGCAGCTCTGGAGCCAGGCTGAGAGAGGTGGATTTGTTCAGGGTG